>CATIWO010543535.1:0-14813 GCA_949673435.1 Macaranga tanarius | reverse complement strand
ATAAAATTTAAAGTATAGAATTTAATTGATAATTAGAATAAAAATGAGAATAAATGAGATTATATATTAACCCTAAAAAAATACACACGAAAAGCAACGTACACATCATCAAACTAAAGAGGAATCTGAACTTTCTTTTTTATGTATGCACAAACTAAAATGGCAGTAGATATATCATAGAGCCGACATTTTGGAATCTAGTTTCACCTTTATTCTTTATTTAGCCGACAACTACTGCTACTTCTGCTCTCACTAGTTATTATTATAATATACCTCCCCAATCGGCCACCGCTGCTTTTGCTTTAGGAAAAATTACAAATTTAGTGTCCGAACTTTTCTATTTTTTTCTATTTGAGTGTCTAACCTTTTTTCTTTTTTGCAATCGAGTGTCTGAAATTTAAAAAACTATATCAAATCAGAGTATCCGGCCGATCAGAGGCTGATTGTGCGCTGAGTAAGAAGAAATAGGCCCCATACTTGTCCCTGTCACCGTCCATGTCATGGTCCACGTGTGCTAATTTTTTATTGGACAAAATTTCCTATAAAAAGGGCCTGTTTTCCACATAAAACACGCCCACGATTTCAAAAGTTTCTAACTTTCCAATATTTTCCAATTCAACAACAAAACATCCAACTGAACATTTTTCACATTTAACAAAATTCACAATTAAAAAAAGAAAAAAAGAAAGCAAGATGAACCCAGAAAAGCAATGAGACAGCAAATTAAAAGAGCAAGAAATAGTATAGTGGTAGTAGAAGTACCCTAACGATCTTAACAAGCTGTCCATGACATGAAGAAGCAAGGTCAAAGTCAGCGAGAGAGTGAAGAAAGCGACAAACAGAAGCTTTATGACTCAAATTATGTCTATTCCAAGCAATGAAGGATGTAACTAAAGCAAAGAGTAGAAGGAAAGAGAGAAAGAAAATTGGGTTATGGACCAATCATCTACTACTGAACCAGCAAGAGACAACACAGGCTGGTGAGCTTTAATCATCTGAATTACAACTTGGGAATCACTCTCCACTTCCACACAGGAAAAGGAGTAGTCCGCAGCCACTGAAAGGCCATATCGGATAGCTTGTAACTCTGCCATAGTGGAATCGCAAGAAGCACAGACAGATTTTATAGCAGAAGCTAAAGGGAAGCCATTATGATCTCTGAAGATGCAGCCATAACCCAACAAATCTTGATCATTGCATAGTGCAACATCGGTGTTCAATTTGACATGCGATGATTATGGAAGCAACCAAGAAGCAGGCGCCGAGACTGAACCATGAGGATTTTTACTCGAGTGTAATTTGAACTCATCTAAAATACGCAAAGCATTTGCAGCAACCAAGACTGGAGCAGACTCTTCTTTATGAAAGTGCAATCTATTACGAGCAGACCAAATGTTCCAAAGCAGCATTACCGCTTTCTCTTGTATTTAAAGATCAATAATACGTCTTAACTATAAAAACAGAGACAAAAAACTCAATTATGAACACACCTAATACAATCAAGATTGCTATTATAAACACATGGCATCATTTCTCTATTATCCGGGTATCATTTGACACCGTTTAAAGATCACCATCCCCCACTCTTATTGTGATGTCAATGATCCATCAACAGGTTCCACAATATTCATTAAATTGGCTTGTTCCTACTCTAAACCAAAATATTTAACCTTTATGCTGCTATCTTCATTCAAAGGCACTCCTAATCCATTTCTTGATCTTTCAGCCAACCCGCTGCATGCCTGAAATTTCAGCCCCAGCAGCAGCACCATGATCACTCCTTAACCCAAATGGTGTAAGCAGAGGAAGAACCAAAAGTAGCTCTCTTCTCAACAAAATATGAGTTGAAATTGGAAAACCTATATAAGCCACCACCAAAATGCTTGCTCACACGAGGGGACTTTCAGTTAACAGACTCATTAAAGTTATTACTTTTAGGATTGTCTTTGCTATTGATGCTGCTCCTCTTTTTGTTAAGGAGAGTGATATCATTTTCGATGCGAGATCTCTCTCTTATTGATGTTGATACCTCTCCTATTTGGATTGTCTCTGTTTACTAAAACTGAAAGAAGAAAAAAAAAAAGAAGATGAAGAAGCAATTGAAGGTGAGTAGAGGCAATGCTGGTGGGTGGAGATGGTAGAAGGTAGTGTAGTGAGTGGATGCAAAGCCGATGGAGATGGTAGAAGGCAACATAGGAGGGAGCGGTAGACCATGGAAGTTTACAAGAATGAAAATTAGGTTTTAGCACATGCTATGGGCAATTTTGTCCAATAAATAATTAGCACATGTGGACCATGACATGGACGGTGACAGGGACAAGTGTGGGGCCCATTTCTGCTGACTCAACGCACAATCAGCCTCTAATCGACCAGATACACTGATTTGATATAATTTTTTAAAGTTCAGACACTCGATTGCAAAAAAAAAAAAGGTTAGACACTCAAATAGAAAAAATAGAAAAGTTCGGACACCAAATTTGCAATTTTTCCTATGTTAAAGTAGTATAAAAATATATATTTTTAAAAAATGGAGCTTCTATATATATATATATATATATATATATAAAGCCGAGCCGGAGTGGAATTATAATAGCTTATTTTTAAGCTGGCATTTTCGAACCAGATAAGTACCCCAGCCACTATCATGCTACCCTCTGGCTATCAACTTATAAAACTGAATTAAAAAAAATAAAAAAGAAGAAGAAAATAAAAAAAAAATAAAGCTGGCAGCTCTTATAAGAAACGTTGACTAGTCACTTGCGGGTGGCCTCATTCGTCAGAATCCAACCACTCTGCATCCAAAAATTTTTATTTAGTCATTTTCATTTATTTGCATCCATACAAATGCATTAATTTCTCCTTCAGATATATATTATATTTTAAGAATTTTTTATTTATTTATTGGAAAAACACATTTTCTGGCCCCTAAACTTTCAAGGTTTATTTTATTAAGCCCTTATATTATTACTTTTATTTTATTAAACCCTTTTACTATTATTTTTGTTAATTTTTAGGACTTATTTAACATTGAAAATAAAATAATAGTAACATGTAACTAACAGCGTTATACGGTACAGAAAAATAATAAATAAATAAGTGATAAAAAGGTACTCTGTGCTAGAATTTCACTTTGACATTATTACAAAGGAAAAACCCAACATTTGGTCTCTCAATTTTCATGTTTTATTTTATTGAACCCCTATTCTTTTATTGCATTTTATTAAACCATTTTACTATTAGTTCTATTTTATTAAACCCTTATACTATTATTTTTATAAACATTAAGGACTTTTGAAACATAAAAAAATAAAATAATAATAATAAACTACTAATGCTCGTTAATGTTCTAGTTAACTAATAATATAATATTAAAAAGATGACTATTTTGGTAATATCATTTATGTTTCAAAAGTTTTTAATGTTTATAAAAATAATTGTATAAATGTTTAATAAAATATAAATAATAGTATAAGGGTTTAATAAAATAAAAATAATAGTAAAAAGGTTTAATAAAATACAATCAAAAAATAGGGGCTCAGTAAAATAAAACGTAAAAGTTCAAGAGCTTATTAATGGGTTTTTCCTATTACAAGCACTTAGTGTGCACTACAATTGTACACATCTAGAAATTAAACCATCAGTTGCTCATCCTCGACTACTTGAACTTTTCTCTCACTTATTTAGCATGTCTTCTTTAACATTGCTATTTCTCTCGCCAATAATATCTAACGAGGAGTATCTTCCCTTGAATAATGAAGTGAATATATACAACCATTGCTCTTTAGAGCTTTAAACAAATAGAATGTGCCAATGGTGAATGTTTTAGCATTCTAAAAAAATATGGACAATATATAGGTTGATGGTGACAATTGGAGAAGAGAGAGTGAGTCATCAACTCTGATTAAATTAATATCAGTATGTTAGTGACGGTTAAAAATCAATGCTAGTTAAAGATTAAAGTTGATAGAAATCGATTGACCATAACTAAAGAAATTAAGACGGAGTAATAGAGACAATATTTAAGAAATTTGAAACTCTCTAAGTGATACTCTTCATTGAAATATGATCTATTTGGTATCTGTGATTTTTAATTTTTTCAGAAAATAAGAGATTAAAGTTGTTGTCATTGGCAAAAGAGAGTGAAGGAAGATGATAACATCGGTGCTGGCGATTTGGTGATACTAAAAGCAGCATGCGAGATGATGATACTAAAAGAAGCAGTAGATATTTATTTATTAAAATGTTATTTTTAATTTTTATTATTTAATTATTTTTCAAATTAAATTGAAAAAATCACTATCTTTTGACAGAGAGTACATCTCATTTGCCTAACTACTGTTAAAAAAGTCCTAAATTGAATGAAACTAATAATATAAGGGCTTAGTAAAATCAAATAAATGTTGAGGGGCTCAATAAAATAAACCTTGAAAGTTTAGGGGCCATAAAATGGGATTTGCCTTATTTATTCTAAAAGTATCATGATTGAAAGATAGAAGGAATTGACACATAAATATAAATATGGATTATATTATATTTATTTTATTATATTTTATGTTTGTAATTTTTTAATATTATAAATATATTTGAGCTCTTATTTTTTATTAAATAAATATGATATATTCGAAATATATGTGGTATACAAATGGGAATAGAAAAGTAGAAAACAAACTTTTATATATAATAAATATATTATATTCAATTATATTAATTAAATATAAAATATTATCATATAGACAAACTTTTTCCTATTTTAAATACAATGCATTCAAAAATAAAAAAATTATATAATATGAAAATATATATTTATTTTTAATATAAAATATAAATATAATTTATGGTTATTTTATTTTTTATAAAGTAAAATTTATTTTATTAATAATGATCATTTAATGCTTCAATATATTTTTATTTTAAATAAATTTTTTTTTGTGAAACCACTCTATTCATAATTTATTAATATTTTTTTATTTATCCCTAAAATATATAAAACATTAAGCAAAGTTTTTTTTTTTATTATTATTATTTTCCCTTAAATTGCATTGCATTCATTTACGAACCTATGGCCACCCTCTCTGCCTTTTCTTTATTGCCTATATCATTATAAAGACGTGTTGTTTTCTTGTTAATCAACAAATTTGTATGAACAAAGATCATAAATTCTCTCACAAAAACAACTAAATTCAAACTTACTTTTCTATCATTCACTTTTCTTCTTCTACTCCTATATTTATTACTCTACCACTCATCTCTTTTCTTCTACTTTATTTTTACAATCTTTATTTTCACTTAAATCATTTTTCTGGGTCATTGCTGATCCGCATATTTCGCGGGAACCAACAATCGTACCTTTTTTTTTTTTTTTTTTTTTCTTGTTTTGTGGCTTGATGTGGTGTTCTTTTGAAAAAAGAGAGCGCCTTTGATCTGGGTTTTATATATACTACAAAAAAGATTAAAACTTTTCAAGTTTGAGGTGGTTGAGAAGTTGAATTTTAAAGATTTTTTTCAACCACTTTGTGCCAAAATTGTAATCCAGAGTTTTACAAGGAAAGTTCTTTTTTTTTTTTGGTTGGAGATCCGATGGCTGACTTTGGAGGAGGAAAATGGAGAGGTTTGAGATCAGTGTTGATGGTTTCTCTCAACTTTTTCTTAGCTTTTGTGTTAGTTTCTGCAGAAAGAGGCTTCAAACGTGAGTTTACAAGAATCCCTCAAAAAGAGGAGGAGACTGCTCTATCAACCTACTTTCTCAAGGCTGCTGATTTCTTATGGCAGCCTGATCAAACTGGTTATCAACATGTTTGGCCGGTAAATGATTCTCACAGACACAGACTCATATTCCATTCAAGAATCTTCACTGCAAATAGTCTATCATGTTTTGAGTATATACTTCTGCCTATTTCTGTTTATGTATCATGTTTCATTGGAATATTCTTCAGGATCCATTTGTTTGATTATTATCTGTTTTAGGTAGTCAAGTGCTAGTAGTTGATGTATATCATCAGTTCTGGGGTGCTATTTATGGATGTAGTAAATAAGTGATCATTTTTACTGGCAAATAGTACATCATGGTTTAAGGATATTTTATTTTTCATCATGTAACATTCGAATATTCAGGATCCATGTGTTTGAGAATTATTTGTGTTAGCGTAAGATCTACTTTTAGGATAACATAGACGTCGCAATCCGCAATTTGAGGGCATTTTTATCTTTTGTCGCGATTTGTGTCACGGATCGCTACACTAAGAATTAACCCTACTTTTAATGGAGTCAAAAAAATGATTATTTCCATGTGGTTTGATGGAAATAGTCTTAACTTTGGGCGTTGCTATTTTTTATTGTATTGTTTTGTTTTATTGTTAATTAATAGTAGGATGTGGATTTGTGATGTATATATTTATTTTGTGTCTTTTTGTGCACAGGAAATGAAATTTGGTTGGCAAATTGTATTGGGTACTATTATTGGCTTCTTTGGAGCAGCGTTTGGAAGTGTAGGTGGAGTTGGTGGGGGTGGCATTTTTGTTCCCATGCTTAGTCTGATTATTGGATTTGATCCCAAATCTGCAACTGCAATTTCAAAATGTAAGACTCTGTCTTTGTGCCCCTGTTATTTTAACTATTAAAAGAACAAAAAAAAAGAAAAAACATGATTTGTTTAATTCCAGACAACGAATAAAGGTTAGAAGAAATTTTTATAGAAGTAATATACTGGTATTCTATAAGGGGAAACCTTCTCTTTCTTGAAAAAGGTGGAGAAATTTCAGAATTATTAACTGCCATCTTTCTGAATGGTTACAAGATTATTATATTCTGATGTATGGGCGATTGGTCAACACTTAATCTACCGGTTGTGTTTATCAACATAAATTCTTAGCTCATCACCGTAAACTGTGAGATGAATAACACCAAAAAATTCTTACCTACACCAACTTATAAGTTTACACATATTTATTAGTATTAAATGATTGAGGTACCTATCAATCATCTAACGCCCAAAACGCTCAACATACGTGTCACTCCGCTATTGGCATGTGGCCTGATGTATTATCAAAATTAGAATGGTTAGGCAATACCGATAGAGTGACTGATTATGGTTATTTTAATGTTTGTATTGGGTCAGGTATGATCATGGGTGCAGCTGCATCAACTGTATATTATAATCTTAAGCTAAGGCATCCTACACTTGACATGCCCATAATTGACTATGATTTGACTCTGCTCATCCAACCGATGCTCATGCTTGGAATCAGTATAGGTGTTGCTTTCAATGTGATATTTGCCGATTGGATGGTTACAGTTCTGCTTATCACTCTTTTCTTAGGTAATTTTAATTTTAATTTTTACTTCATTTTGTTGGTATCCTCCTCTAATGACTCCCTTAACTAGATGAATATTCATGGTATGCAGGTACGTCAACAAAGGCATTCTTCAAGGGTGTTGAAACATGGAAGAAGGAAACTATAATGAAAAAAGTACATTTTTTTTTAGCTTAATCAATTTTGATTTTTAGCCTGAAGTTTAGTTCTGGATAAAATTCATGGTCAGTACAATTTTGATTTGAGGTTTCAAATATGTAGTTGGCAAAAACTTAAAATAATTAAGTTATTATGGTCAGGATAGATTTGCATTTTCAATCACTTAGAGGGAAGTCCTGTGTTGTTTTAGTTCCTATTATATGTTTTCTAATTG
This sequence comes from Macaranga tanarius, assembly GCA_949673435.1. NCBI lineage: Eukaryota > Viridiplantae > Streptophyta > Magnoliopsida > Malpighiales > Euphorbiaceae > Macaranga > Macaranga tanarius. The sequence goes on along the minus strand of CATIWO010543535.1, from coordinate 7,130 downwards.
CATTTTTTCCCCAATCACAGGAGGCTACTAAACGTTTACAGGCAAATGGTAAATTTACTTGCTGTTCTTGATTCTTTGAAAGACCATTAATTGATTCTGATAATTTGTTTTTCCCTAAAGTATACATTTTTTTTCCTTGTTGTTTCAGGTACTGGAGGGGCAGAAGTGGAATACAAGCCTCTTCCTGGTGGCCCCACCAATGGCCGTGGAAATGACACTAAGGAACCAGAGGTGAGTGTAATTCTGTTCCGTCTCCGAAATCAGCACCACAGAGTTCTTAAGGCTGATGAAATGGAATCTATTGCAGGTCACTATTCTTGAGAATGTTTATTGGAAGGAACTTGGACTTCTTGTTTTTGTTTGGTTTTCATTCCTCGTGTTGCAGATTGCAAAGGTTTGTTTTCTTTTTTGTTAAAACACTTGTCTTATATTATGTTTCATAGCAAGAGCTAACTAGTTGTAAATTTTGAGTTTCTGTGAACAGACTCATATGACTACTTGTTCGATAGAATACTGGGCAGTGAACTTGTTACAGGTACCTTGTATAGATATTACTGCTCATTGTTTAATCTCCAATATGCACGTTTTTGTTTCTGCTTTTCTGCTTGTATTGTTTGTGCGTGCTTGTTGGTGGTCATGCATTGTCTAGAATTTGTTTTGAAGATGCATCCATTCCATGTTCTACAGATCCCGGTTTCTCTTGGGGTATCAATGTACGAGGCAGTGAGCCTTTACAAGGGACGGAAAATAATAGCATCTAAGGGTGAAGAAGGCACAAACTTTAAAGTGCACCAACTTGTTCTTTATTGTTTCTGTGGTGTTCTGGCCGGAATAGTTGGTGGACTGCTTGGATTAGGTGGTGGTTTCATTATGGGCCCATTATTTTTGGAGCTGGGAATCCCTCCTCAGGTGAGCTCGTTTTGTTTAATTAGATTCTTGAATACTCCTGAACTTGATTAGTCAGGTTATTGCTAATCAACCTTGTGAACTGAAATGAACTATTCTACAAATGTTTCACGATTGTGAAAATAACAACGTGTTCATATGAACAATCAATAGTAAAACTGAAAAATCATGTGGTTATATGAAGAGGCATTTATCTCAGGCAAAATTGACCTCTAGTCTTAGGTCTTAACTATTTGATTATTTAATTCAGGTTTCAAGTGCAACTGCAACCTTCGCAATGACTTTCTCCTCATCCATGTCTGTTGTAGAATACTACCTTCTAAAACGTTTTCCAGTTCCTTACGGTAAGTTAGAGGCTGACATTACGTAGACTAAATATTTTCCTGAAAGGGGACAGCATATTGCATTCATATCCCTGCAGATTGGGAATATAGTTCAAAGGATTTACTGAATAAAGGTTTTTTTGGCAGCTCTTTACTTCGTCGCAGTAGCTACAGTTGCTGCCTTGATAGGGCAGCACATAGTCAGAAGGCTGATTATTATGTTTGGAAGGGCATCCCTTATAATCTTCATTCTTGCTTTTACAATTTTTGTTAGTGCAGTTTCACTAGGTAAGCTTGATTTTTCCTGTTATTTTTGATATGGAAGTCATATTTTTTCCTTTTGGTAAATCTGGAATTGCATTTTTAACCCGAAATTTCTCCTCGCAGGTGGTGTCGGCGTATCAAACATGATTTGGAAGATTCAGCATAATGAATACATGGGATTTGAGAACCTCTGCAAGTATGAGGTGTAGGGGTAGGAATTTTTTGTCTGTTTTTTTCTTATGGGGTCTTTTTTATAATTTTTTGTGGTGAAGGTTGGTTCTTTAGGTGCTGTGATTATTTTGTTGGGGCAGCAAATGTGCCTCATGTCTTGTACAAATAATTGAATTGGTGGGAGAACAGGGTTGTGATTACAACTTATTAAATTTTTCTCAGAAGTTTGCTGCTGTAGTTTTAACAATTTGTCCTTTTTCTTGTTAGGAACTGTTCTATTAATAAATTATGATATGCAGACAGTGGCACCTAGAATTCACATTACTGCATCAAACTAAGCCAATTCTTGTGGACTGATTTTTCTGCAAATTTTTCCTGTTGCTATTGCGGCAATTGTCAGTGCCTCACCTACACACTCAGATTTGGTGCATCTAGTGCTGCTATTTATTTCAACCAAATTGATTAAATTTTGCAGGATTGGAAAATTTATAAACAAATAATGGTTGTTGAATTTGTTGCATAGTAGATGTGGTCATGTGAAACCTTTATTACTTCTTTTTTTAAAAAAAAAACATGTTGTCTGGCATTATCACAAGTTTTTATGAAAAATTATGGGTTGATGTGCTTGTTGCTTGCTTGAGGACAAATGAAAAAAATTCCAGGAATTTGGTTTTATAAGATTATAATGCTGACCATAATATTCAAATTAGAGAAGCTTTGAAGACAATTTTTTAAATACCAATATTTAATTTAATATTTTAGATTTGAAATACCAAATATCAATTTTAATTCACATAATATGTAATTTTAAATTCTTATTATTGACCATTTAAATTTGTTTTGTATTCTCGTCAATACAAATTTAAATAATTGTCAATTATGATATTTAATCCAAATAAAGTATAACCAAATCTTTTATATTTAAATATAACATTCAATAATTTCATATGTTTCAATCTTTAACTACAACTTATTATCCATTGACCTCTCATTGAAAAAAAAAAAGCAAAAAAAAAAAAAGTAAAATTATCAATTTTTAAAATATCTATATTCATATGATCCATGCAAATTTATTATTCATAGAAAAAAAAAATATTTTTATTTCATTGCTTTCTTTGATTTTTTAAAAATCAAAACTAAATTTATTTAATAGACCATAAAAAGTCTGAAAAAAGACAGAATTTTTTCACTCCATACACATTTCACAAAATAAAATTCATTAATTATTTAGCAGAGATACTTTTTTTATATATATATAAAGCACCCATTGTAAAATATTTTAAAAAATCTACTATAACTATTAGTGAATAAAAAGATTTGAACTCCAATTTCTTTTACTATTCACCCTAAATATGAATACAAAAATTCCATTAATCAAAAATCTAAACTTACATATTTTTTATGAAGGAAAATATTGTGATCAAATTAGTTAATTATTAGAATTATAAAAAAAAATAAAAATCAAAACAGACTTCTCACTTGAGACATTTTGGGCCTTGTTCTATATTAAGCCCAAAAAGGATCATTTCAATCGATCCAAACTCCAAGAAAAACGACGCCGTTTTAAGGAAAACGGTGACTTGACCCGTCAGCGTTTGTTCTACGCCCGATTCCGATTCTTCACAATTAAAGAACGAAAACCCTAACCAATTTCAAAAGCAAGACGCAGAGATTGTGAATTGTTTGAGAGAAAAAAAAAATGGTGTTTTACTTCAAAGCCAGACCAGAGGTTGGCGATTACACCATTTTTATGGGTCTCGATAAGTACGAGAATGAAGAGCTCATCAAATACGGCTTCCCTGAAGACGTTTGGTACTTTTTTTTTTTGTTTTGGTGATAATTGATGCGTTTTTAGCCATTTTTTAATCATTTGTGTGATTAATTCATAAAGTTTGAATCTTTTTTACTGTAATTAAATACCCATTTGATTTTTTTGTATGGATAATAAATGGGTTTATTTGTAAACAAATTTTGATGATTCAAGAATTATTATTTTTTGGGTGATTGTTTGTTTGTTTGTTTTTTTTTTTGCAAGGTTTCATGTGGATAAAATGTCTTCAGCTCATGTTTATTTAAGACTGCATAAAGGTCAGACAATGGATGATATTAGTGAAGGTTTACTTGAAGATTGTGCTCAGCTTGTCAAAGCTAATTCAATTCAAGGCAAAGTTATTATCTTTTTTTTTCTCATTTTACTGTGGTTTAGTTTATATGGGTAGACATGATTTTCTTTTTTTTTTTTAGCGAAGTTGTGATCTTGCAGGCAACAAAGTTAATAACATTGATGTTGTTTATACTCCATGGGCCAATTTAAAGAAAACTGCTTCTATGGATGTTGGGCAAGTAGGCTTCCACAATTCGAAGATGGTAAGAGTGCTGTTTGCTGGTTATTTTTCGTTAAGCTTTGAAGATTGGTGTTGTGCGTATGTGTGAATAGTATGCTTTCTGATCTAATGCATGTTGTTTAGGTTCGAACTGTGAGAGTGGAGAAGCGGATTAATGATATAGTTAATAGATTGAACAGAACAAAAGTTGAAAGAAAGCCTGACTTGAAAGGTGAATCTATGATCTCAGTTTTTGAATTTTATATCTTTTATTCTTGAGAGAGGAATCCTATTTGGGATTGATTAATGTGTCTAGTATTTTTCTCTTTTGCAGCTGAGAGAGAAGCAGTCAATGCAGCAGAAAGAGCAGAGAGAAAGCTTCAGCTGAGAGATAAAGTGAGTCATATGAGTATTTCTTGCATGATTTTTTTTTTCAATTTTATGGGCACTCACAACATCTTACATGAAGCTCCAATATGCTCTTTGCCATTGAATGGATGTAATTCTATCGAAATTGAGTTTTGGGTACATGAATGACTAAAGTGAATGATGCCCAATATGCTCTGTAACCTCATCTATTTCATGATGCTAGTCCCTCAGTTTTCATATTCCTTGTAGATGAGACATCAACTGGGATTTTTCTCTTCTACGAATGTTATATTTGGTTCTTGGGTTAATGGGGTTAATATAGCTTTGAGCTTGTACTCTAGAATCAATGCAAGAATGATTCCTTGAAATTGTATGTATACCATTCCTCAGTAAGGATACGATCTAGCCATCTCACTCTCTCCTTTCATATGTTAGCAAGTCCTATTTGCTATAATTACTGAAGCAACAATTGTTTTTAAAGGAAAATGTAAACATGGCCATTCTATTACATGAATATGGAGATAGGAGGGCTTTAATGCTCATCTGATAATATTTTCTCATTTATGTTTATTGAGTTTAAATGCCAACTAAAACCTCAAGTTTCAATTTGCAGAAACGTCGAGAGGAAATGGAAAGGCTTGAAAAGGAGAGACAGGCAGAGATAAGGAGCTACAAAGGTTTGATGGTGTCTGAGAATATGACATCTAACAGGCAGATTGCTGCTGAAAGCAAATCATTACAGGAGCTGGAAGAGGATTTTATGTAGGCACAAATGTTATGCCTAATTTGCTGGCTCTTCTAGAAGAGGTTTGTCATTCAATCAGTTTGTAACTCCAGACAAAAAGTTGTTTCCCCTTGGACAAATAAATCACCTCAGTGTCATGCCTGCAGTTCTACAATAGTGGTAAGAAAAATTCTGAAAGAAATGTCTAGTGCCAACATAAGGCAGATAGTGGGGGGGATAGGATTGATTAACTTTTTCTATAGTAACCATAAGTTGTTGTTGTGGCTGCTGTTATTTTCTTCTTTTATGTTGTCTTCTTCTCTCTCTTAATGATGTATATTATTATAGCAAGATTTTCTATTATAATTTGTACTACCTTGAGGTGTATGTTACAAGACTTGCTCTCTTGTACTACCTACCCATTATTAATTAATGAAATATATTTCTTCTGCCTTTTGATTAAAAAAAAAAAAAAACCATGAGTTGTAATTGGATGATGATGATAAAAATGATCGAGACTTGATTGATAATGTGTGATAAAGTTCTATTTTTGTGATTGTAGTATGTATTAAAATCATCTTGCAATATGCACATGTACATGTGAAACATTCATCCGATGAGGCATTATCTATTCCAGCTTTTCATTGTTATGTTGTTATTATTAGACTTTGTTTCTTATTGTTATTATGTCGATGAATGCAAGTAGATGCTAATCTGAATATATGAGTCAAGTTCAGGCACTTTGGAAGTTCAGCATCATGTTTTGGAGAATTGTTGCTCTGATTTCAGGATTTCATGAAATAACCCTTTCAATTACTATCAATGAACTTGTGTTCAGATTTCAGTTCATAAGGTGGTGGTGGTCGTGGTTATTGACTTCTTGTCAAGTTGCAAAAATAAATAGGCTAATGATGAAAAAAATTCAAACATTTTGCAAGTTTGCAACTTGTTCAAACTTTTAATTTTAAAATTAATATTAATATCATCTTATTCTTATTTGTATTTTCAGTTTCAAATTAAAAAGTTTAAAATGCTTTTTTGACGATAACAATAATTTCATTCATACAAATCAGTAATACATCGATAAAAACATTGATATAAATTCGCTAAAAACCATTAACGATACAAACATTGATATAAATCCGCTAAAAACCATTAAATGATGAAACTATGAACATATCTAAGGTTAATAGCATAATAAATCGGCTTAAAGCCTACACATTTAAAAATTCTATAATGATTAGAATACTTATGACTTTAGTATTGCAATCGGATCTGATATCTCTGTTGAATCGAATATGCTTTATTTGTCTGAATTGTCCACACACAAAAAATGCAATAAGACGGCGAAACCACAAAAACAAACAATAACAAACTTAGATTTATATGGAAAACCCACTTATTTTAGAATTTAATTGATAAAAAAAATGTATAGAGGGGCGATTTTAGACCAAAAAAGGCCATAAATCACCACTCTTGCTAAGAAAGATAAAAAGTAGGAATAAGGTTCGATTTGGCCCTTAAACTTTTTAGAAATGTTCAAATTGGCCATTTTTGACCTTTTTCGACAATTTACTCCCTTAACTTTTCGATAAAGGTAAAATTGGACCTAAAAATTTCATTTACACCCATATTATTTGAAATGTACACAAATATCATAATAAAAATTACAAATGACTCCCTCATACTTTAGCTAGTTACAAATTAGTCTATACTTTCATAGAAACATTTAGTAAAAAATTAAAACTTTATTTTTTATAATTATATTTAAACCCTTAATTCATTTATGGTATATTATATTATTATAAAAATTTATTTAGTCACCAATAAATTTTAATAATTTTTGAAATATTAAAATTTATTTCATTTATTATATTATTAATTTGTATATTAATATATAAAAGTTTAAAATATTTTAACATTACGTGTCAAAATTTTTTAAATTTTTTAATTTGTATGACATTTTAATGAACCATCATATGTCATACAAAAATTAAATTATTTTAAAATTTTTTGACACATATATTAAATTATTTTAAAAATTTATGT
>CATIWO010543199.1:0-14394 GCA_949673435.1 Macaranga tanarius | reverse complement strand
AATAATAATAATAATAATAAAGATAATTATCTCTTAATAAAATAATACAAAATATCCTCATCAAATTTCTACATACCCACACATACATATACACATTAATATAATTAAATATTCACATAACCCTTAAACCAATCAAAAGCTACCAAATATACTCCTTAAAGTCTCCCTCCATTTAATGCTTAATTATCCCAATAATAATAATACACATTCTCACTTAACAACCAATATAATAATAATGCTCTACATAAATATCACCACAATTATCTCTCTGGCCCCTTAATGAAATGGGCATATTGCACAATACCCCAAAACTTTTAATTGTAACAAATCATTCCAAACTTATCTTCTAATCTAGTCCCTCTCTACAAACACATGCACATACTCAAACTTACATAAGGTTCACTTATGCACTATGCATAACATGCAATACATACGTCATAACTACGTATATAAAAAGAGCGGGTGTTACAACTTTGGTCAATGAAATTTTCGTTTGAAAATTTTAAGCATTCAATTATTTTTGTGTTCAATTCACTTGCTTGTGTTAAGAAATTTAGGCTTTGCGGAAGCAAAAGAGGGTCAGTAATTATTTGAGATAATAGATAAATACAATAACAAAACTAGAGAAAATATAAAAAAATACAAAATTAACGTGGTTCGGTGTAAGCCTATGTCCATGGGTAACGGATGAATAAATTCACTAACCAAAACCAAAGATAAAAGAAAATAATATGGAGATAAACACTCAACCGTTAGCCCTAGTTACATCCAAACAAGATCACCACTTGGCACATACAGAACACAAAGCACTCTTGGTATCTCTACGACACACACAACTTATATACATATAGCCCTATTTATAAAGGAATATAATATCATATTTGGTTAAGGATTCTCTTCAACATAGAAAATTTTTCAATATAGGTGATAAGAATTTAATTCCCAAATAAGAGTCTAATTCCTAAATAAGAATCAAATCTTTTTGAGGGAGGATTTTCTAGACTTAACCACCAAATATATGTGAAAAAATCATTCCTGTGTGCTATACGGCCGTGTTTCAACCCATATTCAATTTGGGACTCAATGACATATTTCAACACAGCCTTGAACACGCCTGTGTTCACCTTCGGATAGAATGACAACATTCAGCACACTTACCAACACACCCATATTGCAGGGTATGTCTGCCTCCAAATATGAGTATCATGCACAATAACATCCAAATGCTTGAAATATGATGCCTTAAGCTAATATCAAGTTGCATTTAGCAAATCTTAATATTGACCTGAATTTTATTGTATTAAAAAACTTGCTCCACTTTCTCCACAAATCTCTCAAATATGAGAATAATAAAACAAGTCCAAGAGATACTTAAACTTGCTCTTCCAAAATGCCTTAGTCAACAATCACCAAAATTGACTTTGCACAAAAGTATAAAAGAATTAGATGATAATGTAGCATTACCTAGTACGGTATATCCTTGCAACATATATAATCTACCAATGCATATAATTTGCATCACCATAATGACATCCATAACAATATCCAAAATCCTATCTTCGCCAACAAACCTATAACCACCAATTTCAAATATGAACAACGAGATGAGATTCTTAGACATGTTCAAAACATGTCTAACACCAAATAAAGTCCTTCTTACACCATTATAGTTTTTAATCCTAACTGAATCAACACCAATAATCTTGTAAGGATGGTTGTTGCCCATTAACATAAAACCACTATTAACCAGTTTATAGGTGGCAAACCAATCTTTATTGAAATAAATGTGATAATCACTACCAGAATCAAATATCCACTGTTACTTAAAATTGGTTAAAATTTCAGTCATGACGAGGACATTACCTTCAAACTCATTAGTTAAGTTGGCTTATAGGATTTATCATGCTGATCCTTTTTCTTCAATCTCTAATAATCAACCTTCAAATGCCTCTTTTTCTTGTAATAATGATAGGTCTTCTTTTAGTACTCTAAATTGCTACTTGAATTTCTCACCAATAGAGCATCTACAACTGCCCTAGTGTCTTCAACAAGCTCCTTATCTATAAGCTCATTTGAATACAAAACCGATTTAACATCCTCCACCTTTAATATTTTCTTAGTATAAATTTAAGTATCTCTAAAGTTCTTATACGAGGTACAAAGAGAATGTAGAAACATAAAAGACAAATCTTCTCCTTCATACTTAATTTTTAAAATTTTTAAATCAATAATGATGGATGTAAATTCATTAATATAGGTTCTCAAGGAGGTACCTTATACCATATTAAGCATGTGCAGACAATGTTTCACAACGAGTTTATTCGAGAGATTTTTCTTCAAAAATAACCGCTCAAGTTTTACCCACAATGCTATAGTTGTCTTCTCATGAATAACTTCTCACAACTCCTCATTCGATTAACATAACTGAATGGTAGCCATAACCCTTTTATCCAAATCTTTCATCTTTTTTTTGGCCATTATAGACACTAATTTTTTCTTCTCCAACAAAACTTTATTCAACCCATTGTATGTCAAAAGGGCTCGCATCTTAATTTTCCATAAACCAAAAATCTTTACTGCAATCCAATTTCTCTATCTTAAATTTTGATGTCGCCATAACGAAATCCTAAATAATTGTAAACAGCTCTAATACTACTTGTTAGAAAATTTAGGCTTTGTGGAAGCATGAGAGGATCAACAATTATTTGAAATAATAGATAAATACAACAACAAAAATAGAGAAAATATAAAAAACACAGAAAAAGTAACATGGTTCAATGTAAGCCTACATCTAGAGTGAAGGAGGAATAAATTTACTAACTAAAACTAAAGATGAAAGAAAATAGTATGGAGATAAACACTCAACCTTTAGCCCCAATTACACCTAAACAAGCTCACCATTTGGCACATGCGGAACACAAGGCACTCTTGGTGTCTCTACAGCACACATAACATATATACATGTAGCTTTATTTATAGACGAATATAATATCCTATTTGATTAAGGATTCTCTTCAACATAGGAACATTTTCAATATAGGTGATAAGAATTTAATTCGTAAATAAGAGTCTAATTCCTAAATAAGAGTCAAATTATTTTGAGGAATGATTTCCTTGACTTAAGCACTAAGTATTTATCAAAAAATTATTCTACACGTTACATGGCCTCTAACACGGCCGTGTTTCGACCTATGTTCACTTTGAGACTGAATGATATATTTCAACATAACCTAGAATATGCCTTAGCACCTATCACTTACACAAACACTTATCACTTACACAAGCACTTATTGCTTACAACTTTAATATTCAACAACACTGCTTCTTTCTTAGACATAAAACACTTACAGGCACAACCAAAACCTAAACAAACTACACATTGCATATGTATTTTCCTAATAATAAGCACCATTAACACAAAAAAATAAAAAAATACACTTGAACAAGCGCCTAATAATTTCTTTAAGTAACACTTGAACAAGCACCTAATAATTTCTTTAAGTAAGAAATGTTCATGTCCATCCATGTATCTTTCTTTGCACTACCATATTTTCAACCTTCAAAATTGTGTTTTTATTTTTTAAATTAACAATTGAACAAAAATAGTCAAATCATAAGAATTAATACTATACAAATTCCTTTATCTCGCCTCATGTATATTACCTTCCATGTTTTGACTTGCAACATTTGATGATATTGAAATACACCAACCAAGTTATGAACAACACTTATCTCTTATGCAACACTAGTAGGGCTTGTTCTTCTTTATGTTTGTCTTAACAATTCGAACACCAATCCTTTTCCCATAATCACATTTAAAGATCTTAAACCTTTCTCTAATGTTATTGCTTTCACTCCATATGCAAAAGACATATTCAATAAGATGGTTTTTTCAATTATAAGAGAACAACAAAAAAAATGAAAAAGATGAAGATGAAAGAAATGTCAAATTGGAGAAATTAGCTAAAAATTGAAATTGTTTTTATAAAACCCTAAATTAAAGAAATTATATAGAGTTATTTATAAAGAAAGACATTACATGAAAGCTCGATTTATTCAATTTTAGAGATACAGGTCATTTTAGGAATTTTAAAATTCTTCATTCAATGAATATTTAGTTCAGTAAATAAAGAAAAAGGGATAAATAAACAGAAATGGACTTTTAAAGTAATAGAGACAAACAATTGAGATAATTTAACTTATTTTTAAAAATAGAGAGATATACATATTGTATAAAATCTTAGAGAGATTTAATAATTAGTTATGATTTTTAATTAATTATTACAATTAATTTCACCATTAACCTAATAAAAAAGTTTGTAAATTTATATTAATTTATTAAATAATGAAACCATCATCATCATCATCATCATTATTATTATTATTATTATTATTATTATTGGTGGCGGTGGCATGAGCCTAATTAGTTGTTTGGTGAGTGTACACACAAATTTCATGTATGAAAAATTAAGGGATAAGTACAAAAACTACCATATGGTTTAGTGCATTTGCACTTTTGGTCATGTGGTATTTTTTAGTATTTTTGTCCCTTAAATATCAACACATATAGTGTTAGTACTTTTGGCCTTTCTTTGCTAACAACATAATTCACAGGGTATTGAAGTGTGATAAAAAATACCACAGGACTAAAAGTGCAAATGCGTTAAAACTACATAATAGTTTTTTGTACTTATCAAGAAAAAATGTAGAACAAATTAAGAACTTTTATTGATCTTGAAAACGAAGTGAATTACAATTTCTAATGAAATTCTTGTTACAAAGAATGTGAATTCTCTGATTCGAATCTCGCAGTAATCACGCTATTTAAGGATTTTGTAGCTTGATCTTGAAATAACTTAATTCAAAAAATTTTGTAGTTTGATCTTAAATCGAATATGAATTTGATGAAGAACCTTGATTAAGAATACCTTAGATGATCTTGTAGAGAGCTTAAAGAATACCCTTAATGATCTTGTAGAGAGATTGGGTTTTGGTTTTGGTGGAGGTTCAAACTTATTTTCTTAATGACATGAAGCATGAGAGACAACCCTATTTATAGGCATTTGTAGAGTTACTATAGATATTATGAAATTTCATAACTCTAGTGGTAGGATTGACTTTAACTACCTTTAGTGTAATTTAATTGGCTCACTTGCATCATTATTTAAATAAATAATAATTTTATTATTATTATTTATTTATCATTATTGTAATGACATTTAAAATAATTAGATTGCTCATTAAAATAACTTAATTAAGATAATAAACCAAAATATTTAATTTGTCAAAAATCTTTATTAATTTATTAGACTAAAATATTTAATTAGTCTAATTAAATTATTTAATAGACCGAAAATAGTTTATTGGTCTAAAAATAATTTCTAAAAATTTATATGTCTATAAATGCCTCATTGAGACTTGCTCACATAATTTAATGATGTAGATATGTCTCAAAAAACTTAAGAAATATTTTAGAATTTTAATTTTATGCCTTAGCAAATATTTAATACTTGAAAATAAATTTACTGGCATTTGAAAACTTGAAAAATTTTTAATCCAAATGATATTAGGATTTGAAAAGCTTTTTTATCATAATATAATTTGAACTTGAACTTTTTATTCCAAATTTAGTTAGGATTTGATAAATTGTAAACCTAATGTAACTTGAAAAAAACTTTGGTCATAATAGAATTTGAAAATTTTTTATTCTAATATGATTTGGACTTTAATATTTAAGCCAAGTTTAATTAAGAATAAAAAAATATATCCTAACATAACTTGAACTTAAAGAAAACTTAATCATAATAGGATTTGAAAACTATAATCCTAATATCATATGGATTTGGAGAATGTGATCCTTATATAATGGAACCTTAATGTTTTGCTAAGACATACAAAGCAATTAAAATTTTTTTCTTTACTCAAGTCTTGCAAAACTCAAGTTATGAGTTGATTTTTCTTCTTTTTTTTTGTTTACGACATTCTTTCCTCCAATTCTTCATATTATCTCAATTAGGACTTGCAAAGTTTTGTTGAAATATAAGCTTATTTTTTTTGAAGTCTATTTTGTTTTACCTGTACTTGTCAATTTAATTATTTCTAACAAATTCGTGTAATAACTTGAAGTGTAATTTTAGTATTGATTGAATTTAAATTTGGAATTAAGTCTTTCATAAAAGTTATAGCCACAGAACTTAGCGTTCTATAAAATCTTGAACCTTCTCAATTGGAGCTCTATAGCTCGAGATATAGCTTAATTATTAAAAGCTACTCAAATAGTAACGAATCTGCATATAATAAATTCATACAATAATTTGAAGTGTAATTTTAATACTGATTAAATTTAAATTTAGAATTGACCCTTGATTTATCTTAATTGGACCTTTGTAGCTTAAGATATAGCCTGATTATTGAAAACTGCTTAAAGAGTTACGAATTTACATCTTCTAATTTTAGCTCAAGATTTGCCAATCTAAACAAACTTAGATTTTGATGTACAAGTCTAATTATAAAAGCTTAGAAAGTCTACTTCAAATGTCCAGAAGGCCACTTTTACATTTTGAAACTCTAAATTTGTCAAAACTTTTATTAAATCTCAGATATTAAATTTATCAAAGTTTTGAAAACTACACATCATAGTCCACTTCATGTCTAATACCTCAATTCGATTCCTTTTGTTTTTTTACAAGCATAATCTCTACTTTCATTCCATGCTCTTATTTTTTTGTTGCAAATTGTTTTACTTCATAAGTAAATTTACAGCTTGCATCTATTTGACTATTGATGAAATCGACAAGCCATTTTTTTTATAATAGTTGGATTGGATTAACTTGAAGCCTCTCTTTTATGACATTCCACTCTTTCCATATAATTTTTTTTATGATAGAACTTTTTATATAATTTTTTATGGAGAAGTATTTTTTTTGTTAGTGTGACTAAACTCAACAAAATACTAAGTTTCCTATATACCTTCTTAAGAAGGATTAAGTTATAACGTGGTTCAATTTTTTTATTTTTTAGTTTTTTTATTTGTTGTTAATAGTTTTAGCTCATACGGGCCAAGAGCTATATTGAGCTCTAAATATAGTATCATTTTAGAAACTTACCATTAATATGCCTAACCCTAACTCCATCTTTGTCTAATATCTTTTAAGCTCCATCAGAATAGACTTCTTATACAAAAAATGGTCCGTCCTAGTTTGAATGGAATTTATTTCTCATATGCTAAAATATGATGATCGACCTTTTTATTGCAAGCACGAGATCTCTAATTTGAAAAGATTGTGGCCTTACTTTCTTATTGAATGCTCTTAATAATCTAACCTGATAACATTCCAAATATTGTTGAGCTTTAAGTCATTTTTCATTTAATGCTTCTAACTCTTGAAGGTACAAACGAACATTATCTTCATTTAAAAGTCCTTGAGTTGCAATCCTCAAAGAGGGAATTCATTTTTTAATGGAAGAATAAATTTTACATTATAAACAAGTGAGTATGGATTAGCTTGTGTTAGTGTTCAATATGTAGTTCAATAAGCCCATAATGCTTTTCTCATCCTTTCATTCCAATCCTTTTTTTAATGACTTGAAATATTTTTGAGAAGATTACACAAGGATTTATTGAATGCTTCGGTTAGCCCATTTGTAGGTGCATTATACATGGAGGATTAATATTATTTGCAATAAAATTGTTCACACAACTTATTCATTGCTTTATTTTATAACTCTTTACCATTATCAATTATGATGTAATGAGGTAAGTATGCCAACAAATTATATTTATTTGAATGAAGTTCACAACAGTTTTTTTTTAACTTCTTTGTATGTAATGGCTTCGGTCCATTTTGAGAAATAAACTGTTACAACAAAAATATAAAGATAACCTCATGAACTCTTTAGCAAAGGTCCTACAACATCAAGTCCCCGAGCATTAAAAGGCCAAGATGCAATTGTAGGATGAAGTGGCTCTAGTAGTTGGCATATCAAATTTGCATGAAACTAACACTTTTGATATCTTCTAGTATAGTCCATGTAATCTTTAACCATTGTAAGCCAATAGTATCCTATCCTTTTGACTTGGAAATGAAGTTTTGAACTAGATTGATGAGCTCTATATATCTTGGAATGTGCCTTATGTAATGCTTTAGTAGCTTCTTCCTCTATAAGACAATGCAGAAAAACACCATCAAAGGACCGTCTATAAAGAGTTCCCTTACAATATATAAATCTAAGAGCTCCCCTTTTAACTTTAGTTTTATGGTGTATATCATCTGGTAATTCTCCATACTCTAAGTAATCGATAAGTGGTTGGTGCTAATCATCCCTATCAATTTCATAAACAAAGACAACATTCACTTCATCTTCATCTTTAGTTTCAAGTGTTGATGAAATAACCATTCATTAACAAATAGGGACTTTGATTTCTCCATCCGATACTGCCAATGTTGATGCCAAATTGGCTAAGGCATTTACCTGCTAATTCTTTTTCCATAGAACATGCTTAATTGAGAAGGTATCAAAATGAGTAACTTAAAGGCATATTTTAAATAGGGTAATAAATCCACTTTCTTTACTTTATAAAGCACAATAAGCTGATTGATGATCAAATTTGAATTTCTAGAAATTTTTAGATTTGAAATCTTCATATTAACTACCATTTCCAATTCAAATTCAAATATCAAAGCTTGATACTCTGCCACATTATTTGAGCAAAGTTCTTTTAAATTGAATGAAAAGGGCAAGACTTCACCTTCTAGGCTTATGAAAACTAATTCAGTGCCAGCATTATTACGTCTAGCTGCTCCATCAAAAAAATTCTCTAGGGACTTGGAAGTTCTATAAAGAAAACCTCTTCATCTTGAATTTCCAATCATTAAGAATTGGATGATTAGGTAGAAAATCTACAAGGGCTTAGCATTTAATTGCCTTTTGAGAGACATAGATGATTTTAAATTCTTACAATAAAAGAGCCCATTTAGCCAATCTACCTAATAAAATTGGAATTGACATGATGTATTTGATAGGATCTACTTAAGAGATTACATGGACAAAATCGGCTTGCAAATAATGCCTTAACCTTTTTATTGCAAACATTAAAGCTAAGCACATCTTTTCAATTGATAAGTAGTTTAACTTAGCACCATTCAACATTTTACTAAGAAACTAAAGGGCATTCCCTTTTCCTTCATCATTTTTTTGAGCTAGCAACAATCCTAATGATCATTCTTGTGCAGATATGTGAAGGATGAGAGGTCATCCCAAAATTGGAGCTTCTAGAATAGGCAAATTCAAGAGATGTATTTTAATACTCTTAAAAACATTGCTACACACTTTATCCCACTTGAAATGAACATTTTTTTTTATCAAGCGGATGAAAGGTTGACATTTTCCTGCTAAATTCAAGATAAATCTTCTAATGTATCACTACAAGAAATTTACTATATTATAACAAACATTGTTGTGATGAAATATATTTGTCACAATAAGTTCATTTATTGTGACAAAAAGTGCATTTATTGTGACATGTTTAAATATTTATCATGACAAGTGTGAGAAGTACTAGAAATAGTAATGAAAGAAATTTTGACGATATATTTTGTCACAGTATATGAATGATGAACTATATATAATGACAAAAAATTAATTTGTTAAAATATTTTGTCACTATAATTTACCACCAAAATTTTGGCGCCATTTCAAGTTATATATTGTGACAAAAAATTTTTCACAAAATATATTTATAACAACATTTAATAAAATAATCTATGGGCGACAAGGAATTTTGTCATAATAGATATGTCATAAAAATAAAATTTTGAAAAAAATAATTATCTCATAAATAATATATTTATTGTGACTAAACAAAATGTCATTAGAGTTTATAAAAATAAGACAGCATAGTGGCAAAATAGAATTGCTTAAAATTTTAATCATAATAAACAAAAGATAAGCAATATAGTGATTAAAAAAACTTTTGTTGCAATATTTTGCCATAAATATTGTTGTGCCAAAATTTGGCACCAAAATGAGTTAGAAATATATTTTATATCAAATATAATTTTTTACTTATTGACTAATATAATTTTATCACCGTTAGTACTTAATACTTTACTTTGACAAAATAAAATATGTCAATTTGAAATTATGGTGCAAGTAAACTTATGGTGCAAATAACTTTGTAAAACTATTTTATCATGATATTTACAAAAAAAAAAAAGTTAGTTTCAAGCCATAATTATGGTACTAGCTTAAAAGATATATTGTGACAAAATTATTTTATCAATAATTTGCCATTGAGAATTTAATTTATTGTGATAAAATTATTAATTTTTTTTATACAAATTGAATCATGATAAAATAAATTTTATTATAATGTTCCATGTTATATGTTATATTTTTAGCACCATTGAGAAGAAATATATTATGATAAACTTTATTAACTCATTTTTTGTTACTAAATAAAAAAAAATTCCTATAAAGACTTGTCATAAATAATTATTATAAAAAACTTGTCACTTGAAAGTATTAAGGCATGAAAGTATGCAAGTGATAGGGCACTAATATAACACATCCTAAAAATATGAGATTAGATTTATCATCCTTAACTTTTATCATACAAACACACAGACTATATACATATATGTTATAGAGTTTCACATAATATATATTTTTAAAATTATTGAATCGGTTATTTTTATTTAATGATAAATTATTTATTAGTCCTTATTGCAATTTCTTGAAGGAAAAGTACTATTCTAGTTTTTGAGAGTAAAACTATAGGTGATGAATACATATAAAATCTTGATAACTATAAATTACTAGGTTTTTTTTTAAAAGATGAGAAATTAGTAGCATTTTAAATAGTTAAACTTCTTGAGGGAGGGAAAGAGTTTTGGTGGTAATCAATTAAGAGAAAATTTTTTTTGATTCCCTCCTAATCAAAAGTCCTATAACATTATTTATCTACCTTTTTTTAAAAATTAATATTACATTAGAGGGAAAACTAAAAGAGATGGATATAGAGATGACGACACTTTTTTTTTTTTTTTTTTTTGCCTTCTTTACCTAACGTAAGTATAAAACCCTAGTTTTCTCATTATTTCGTGTATTTTCTTATATAATTCTTTCTAAATTTATAGTTCAGTAATATTGAAGGTTGTTGAAATTCTCAATGGTGAGTTCTTTTCTTTGTTTTCTTTTATTCATTTATTTTGTTGTTATAATTGGACCTATATACAACATCTGTTTAGTAGGCTACTGATATTCGTAAAAAATTGAGTGTAAAACTAATGTTGTCCATTTGACAACATAATTTTTAAGTCATTAATAGGATTTAATCTTTAATTTCCTGTTCATATTTATGTATAGTTTGATTGATGATATTTTATGAAATCTTTAATTGTTTCATTTATTTGAAATTTTATTTAAATTCCCATCTCCTTCTTTTTTAAATTATTTAAAATTTTAATATATTCAATTGTTTGATTTAACATTAAATCCATTTATTTAATATTGATTTTTATTTCTATGATTAGCTATTATAATTAAAATAAAAATATAAAATTTTAGTCATCACTAACAAATATGAGGAAAAGCTTTATCAAGATTTATTTGTTGGTTGTACCAACTTTTATTATGATTTGTTCATTCATGTAACTAGAATTTTTTTCTTTTTTGACAGGTTTAACAAGAATGAGACCTGGTAGGAAGAAGAAAACTATACAGGTTGAATCCAAATCTAAATCAGTATCAAAAGATTGTACTTTTTTTAAGTGGAATTAAAAGTAGGCATCCACCTACTTTAGTTGAGACAAATAACTTGCTAGTGAATAATGGAGGTGAGTTTTTTCCACCAAAAAATAAAAGATATTTTCTAAATTGTTTCAAAAATCTTTAGCTAATAAGATTAGAAAGTTATAAAAATTATTAAGATATATAATGATTAAATAATATATGCTTTAAATGAATTTTATCATTAACAATTATACTTTACATTTTAATAGATCAAGGATGCATTCTATCCTCTTTTTTGCCGCATGTTGAACAAGTTGATCCTACACCTCCTGAAGATGACTCATTGTTGCTGAGAGGTACTAATAGGATAATATCACCTACTTCAGTTAAGACTGACAATTCACCAATTATACCTAATAACTCAACAATAACTAAACAAATGAATAATGGAGGTAAATTATTTATCTTTCATTTTATTTTTTTTATCGTTTTGAAAAGTTATTTACTTTTTTTATTTCAATAAATTCTTATAAATGAATTAAAAATTACAAGTTCTCTTTCAAAGAAAAGAGGTCGTGGTGTAATAAGAGCTTTTGAGGTCAAGAGAGAACAAAAGAAAGTAGAAAAATTGGAGGAGTGATGATAAAAAAAGGATTACATTTACTAGTTGGTCCCACTGAAAAGTTATTTAAAATGGAGATAGGTGTTATCACTTAATTTTTAGCACAATCTAGGGTATTTTATTGGACAGATATGACTAATACACTTAAAAAGCCATTTTTAAAAATATACAGGAAAATTACATCATTTATATACATATTATTTTAAAATTTTAATTAATTGTAGTGCCTTTAGTAATGAGTCAAATATATTATTTTTGTAGAGTGAGTTTGACATATGTTTGAACGACCCACTTGCAAAGAAGGTGCTTGATGCAATAATGACAAAGCATTTTATCACTTATAAATATAGATTGCACCAGCATTATAAGAAGTTTCAAACTCCAGAGGAAGAAAGAGCAAATTCTCCTGAACATGTAGAATTAGAAGATTGGAAGGCCTTATGTGGCCATTTTGAGGAGGATCAATTTAAGGTAATAGTTTATTTTGATTATAATTAAATATCAAATTGTTAATTATTTAGTATAAAAAGTATAATTAAATGTGAATATTTTTTAGGCTCAAAATGCAGCAAATACAGGCAATCGAGACAAGTTAAGAGTTTTAAGTATGTCGGGTTCAAAATCTTATTATCAGCGTATCTATGAAATGGTATGATAATTTGATTTTAAATTATGTTTTAAATTACTGTATCTTGTTATTATGACTTTAAGTTGGACTCATTGCTAAAAAAAATTATTTAAACATTCCGAAATTTTATTGTTAAGTGATAATTACATTTTGTAATTTTGTGTGTGTGTGCGTGTGTGTGTGTATATATATATTTGGTATGTGGTACATTAAAAAGTTTTATTCAAAGTACTATTGTTTGCATGTCAAACTTTATTAAATTTAGTAAATTTAGTAGGAGCATTTGAATATTATAGTTAATATAAAGATGAGTGACTTATTTTAAAAAATATGCAAAATCTGTTACTTTAAGGTCTTTGGAATGCTAGTACTTTTTCTTAAAATGAAAGTTATTATATGAGTGATTATTATAATTTGTGTGGTTGAATGAACATTAGGCATCATGCATTTATTAGCTGCATTGCTTGATGATTTTTTTTAGTCGAGTAACCTAGTCCCTCATATGTTGGTTTGTCTTATTATTTTTTTTTAACAAGGTTTGTCTTATTTGAGATTGATTAATTTCAAAATTTGTTTTTTCTCATTGGAGAAAAAAAAATTAAAACATCATATTTCATATAGTTTATGTCTTTTTGATTGGATGTTGTATTTTTTTTTTCTTATTTTAATATTTTTAGTTTCATTATTATTAGATGGTCTTTTTTATACATAAAATCAATGTGCATTCTTAATTAATTTCTTTAATTAATATGTTTTCCTAAAAAATGATTGGGTTTAAGTGATAGGTGGCTTTGACTTTATATCATATATAATGCCCATGTACTCTTTAAATAAGTTTTTTTTTTTCAACTAGTATAAAATAAGCACAAGTTGGTACTGGAAAACAATTTATTTATGTGATATATATAAATGTTAATGATTAACTTGTGAATTGTTGTACATTGCTTTTATCATAGTTTTATTATTTTAAACTAAATAAATTTTTATAAATATTTTTGATCTCCGATTATTTTATTATATAATAGATAATAATTGTGTTTTATTAAATTAAATTATATATTACAATGATAGTTTCTAGTGATTAAATCTTTATTAGGAAAACATGGAGCAAAATATAAAGGAAAATTCAGAAAATGCTAATAAGGAGCCAATTGAAGTTAAACTTTATTTTGATATGTACCAAAAAAAAGGATGGCACATGGTCTCACACAAGCTTAAGAAAACTATGTAAGTAGTTATAATATATATGTCAAATTTATTCTTGTACTAGTTTTACTATTATTACACTTACATTATCGTTTTTAATAGGAGCACATGAAATCTTTACATGAACATACAATAAATGATGGTCTTGTGATGAATGGACACTAAATTCTTGAGAAAGTTTTGAAAACAAAATCTGGTTATGTTC
>CATIWO010543180.1:0-26700 GCA_949673435.1 Macaranga tanarius | reverse complement strand
GATTGGAGATTGAAGATTGGAGAGATTGAGAGATTAAATTCTTTATTCTTCTTCTTAATTCTTGTAATTGGTGATGGATTTCTTTTACTTATTTCTAGAGTTTAATTTTATTATGTTAGGCTAGATTTTTATTCATTAGGGAAGTAAGGATCTGAATATGAATTAATCAAAATTTTCTTATTGATAAATCAAATTTATTTATGCAAAGTTATGTTTATTGATATTAATGCTTGTTTGTATTTGGCCAGCATTGACATGATTTAAATTGAGATTATGCATTGAAAGATGATTGTCTTAGTGGAACTATAAATATAAACGTAATTGATTCTTTGCTAGAGATAGATTGAATTGATTTATGTCTTTAAGAGTTGAGATTAAACTTTGTTACTAAATTGATTAGGGTTTGCAATTGCAATGAGAATTAAATTGTTTGTTCTTAATTAAAGAAGTGCAGGGTAGTATAGTCAACCTTGAGAGAGGTGATTATCATTTTAGTTAACTCAGGATTTTCATGAATGATTGAATTTAAGGGAAAGGAATTGATTAATGAGTGTGAAGTGAATTACTCTCCTAATGGTTGTTTTAGATTTGGTTAATTGATTACAAAATTTGGATCTATAGTTTATTTAGTTTTAGTTAATTATAATTAAATTGATCATTACAATTAGACGCTTTGAACAATTAGAAATATATTAGTAGGTGGATAGATTAAAATCTCTATGGGAACGATATCTTTAGTACTACTTGTCGATTCTGTATACTTGCAGAGTTTTACCAGAAATAATTTGATATATTATGAGCCCCATAACTCAATCGGTGCCGAAAGTTAGGCCCTCCTGAAGTAACACCGTGCATCTCGATGATTTAAAAATTGCAACGCAATTTGATCTGCATCAAGTTCTAAGATTTATGTATGATTTCTAAAGTTTTGATTCCAAAATTTAAGTTCTCAGCTATAAACAGTGCAGAGGCAAACCACATAGGTGCTTCCTCTGCACAGAGGCACTACCTTTGACCTACAGAGGTATTGCCTTTAACCTATAAAAGTACCACCTGATCATCATAAAGGCACCACCCTTAACTTACAAAGGCGCCGCCTCTGTGGCTTAAATAGGCTGAGGTGCTGCTTTAGTATCAATGAGGCATTGCCTTATGTCAATGAGGTGTCGTCCTTATCACTTACTGAGGCATCGCCTTTGTGCACAGAGGCGTCACCTTTGTGCATAGAGGCACCGCCTCTGTGCAATCAAGTAC
Source organism: Macaranga tanarius (assembly GCA_949673435.1). Classification (NCBI taxonomy): domain Eukaryota; kingdom Viridiplantae; phylum Streptophyta; class Magnoliopsida; order Malpighiales; family Euphorbiaceae; genus Macaranga; species Macaranga tanarius. Next base: position 25,446 of record CATIWO010543180.1, on the reverse strand, counting down.
AGCTTGATCGCCTGTAACGTTTAAATGTTTGAAAATTTTCAAAAACTGTGACACAAATTTGATCCAAATCACCTAAAAATCATTCAAGAGCAAGTATAACAATAAAATGATTAGAAAAGAAGTCCACTCACCAAACTGTCGGTTCTTCTATTTTTTCCTCTCCATCTAGACAGCGTTTCCTTCATTTTTTTTATTTTTCTTTCTCCTCTATTCATCATCTTCTTCTTATCAGAAATAATGGTAGTTTATACCAAATTGTAATTTAGTTCCCCACCTTAATTTCTTTCAATTAAGTCCTTTCTCCAAACTTTACATATTAATTATACATTCTATCACAGTAAGGGCTTTTTTTTTCTTTTCTTACTTAATTACTAAAACTCCTCTCAGGATCATCTCGAGCATAGTTCCCTATCTTACCACATTGATAACACTGAACTCTTCTACGTCTACTATAATTCCCCGTATGGTGACTTTTACATTTATTACACTATGGCTTTGCATATGTTTCTCCAACATCTGGTTGTCCAGGTAGTACCATCGGTTGCCTTACCGATGCTTGACCTTCCAGAGGTTTACCATTTCCTCCACTGTTAATATTTCCTTCCAAATCAGAGGAAAATTTCAATCTCTTATTCTCATTCCAAGATTGCTTATTCAACTCCTTTTCATTGATGAGCTTCTTCTTCTAGTTCCTTATCTAACCTTTCTTGCTCTATGGCTTTTTTAACCCAACCTCTAAAGGTTGTGCTAGCATACAGGTTAATCTTTCCACATAGGGAGACATTCAATCCACCCCTAAACTTATCACTTTCTATTCCTTCCATAGGAAATACATCTTTTGCATATTGGTACAGATATTTAAACTTGTCAGTATGCTCTGTGATAGTCATCGAGCCTTGTACCAAGTTTACAAAAGATGCTCTCTTCTACTTCTGAAAAGTCTTAGTCAAATACTCTCTATTAAACTCCTATTTGAGTACTAGCTAAGTGAAAGCATCTCCATATAAGTTTCTTATCCTGGTCAACCAATCATCAGCCTTATCAAACATAAGGCCATATATGTTACTCACATTGTTTTCATCGCTAAGTTATAATGTATTAAAGGCCTTTTCCACAGTCTTAACCCACATATCTGTTTGTCCTGGGTCCAAAGTACCATAGAAGTCATAAGCTCTACACTTCTTTGAATGTTCGATGATATCTCTAGGCTTCCTGTAGCTTTTTCATTCTGACATCACCGTTGTTATCATGCGTGCCAAATTAGTAGCATCTATATGTACTACTGGGGCTACTGGTTGGTTCGGCACATTCACAAGCATCATGGGCTGCGATGGTTGGTAATTATTCTGCACTCTCCTAGGCACATTCTCAAATAACATTATAGATACAGCCGGTGCTGAACTATTTTATTGATTATCCATTCAAGCATTACACATTCCATTTTTCTCATTACTAATTGATGTCGACGACGAAGGTGATGCTCGTGGAAATACTCGACCCCTAGTTGAGATATTAGCCAACTCTACCATCTCTGCTCTATTATCCTGGACACTATATCCTCTACCTCTACCTCGAACTCCTATATAACCACCTTTAGTTCTTGCCATCTCTCTGAAATTCAAAATAAACATAATCAATTACTATCAAAACTTATATCTTCACTAATATTCATCAAATTCCATATTCCTTAGTGTCTACAGAACCTAATAACATTTGCTCTGCTACCAAAATTGTAATACCTAAACCCACCACTACCCTTGTTAGAAAGTCGCACACTTGACCTTCCTAACTTAAGTATTGATGTAGCCGAGTATTACTTTTTTATTGATCATCCACTAGATAACTCTTAAATCATAATGCATCCTAAAATATTACTATCACTATTATATACAAATCTCGTAATACAACTCATTAATTTATAATATCGTATAGTTACTGAATATCCTAATTATACAATACTCTTGATATTCTTCACTGCTCCTACTTCCCTTAAAATAAATCTAGCTATCTCCCACACAACTACTCTACTCTGAAAAATTTAATAAAAAGGAGTGGTGAGTATTTCCAGCGGATAATACTTAGTGAGTGAATAAAAATAATACTCCAGCTTAACTATAAAAATTAAATAAAAGTTCATAATAAATTAATAAGAAGCATTTAAAATAATCAGTTTAAAATATTTCAATCAAATCTTCCTTTCTAAAATTACTTTCTCATATAATACACAACATAGTATAATCTACTAAAGATATTCAAATATCCAAATTAATATATGAATATAGCCCTAGGCAATAGATAAACTTTTATTTTTACCAACCCTAGATTTATAAATGTGCACCCGGCCCCTAGCAGCAGCTATACACATTTATAGTAACATATGTATTCGGCCCCAGGCATCGGCTATATATATTTACCATATCAAATTTATATGGTAACATATACATCCGGCCACAGGCAACAACTACACACACTTACCAATCATACCATGTCACAGACATGGATTTACACCTATATAGTAGTATGTGTATTCTGCCCTAGGCTTCGACTATAGATAACTACCCAAAACTGTCATGTCTTATACCTGAAATCTCTAACTCTCAGTGCCATACACACTTAAGATTATAAACACAATAAAAACTTTAAAGCCCAAAATGGAGGCCTAAAAAATGAATTTGGACATCAAAACGGGGTCCATCGGGCTCCCCTAATGAAAATCTTATAGATCTTTGAGCTAGCTTCGATTTGATGTATTATGAGTCTCGTACTCAACCGGTGCCGAAGGTTAGGTCATCCTAAAGCAACGCTGCGCATATCGATGATCTAAAAATTACAACGCTATCAGATCTGCATCAAATTCTAAGGTTCATATATGATTTCTGAAGTTTCGGTTCCAAAATTCAACTTCTCAGCCATCAACAGTGCAGAGGTGAACCACATAGACTCCTCCTCTACATAGAGGCACCGCCCTTGACCTACAGAGGCGTCGCCCTTAACCTACAGAGGCACCGCCTGATCTTCAAAGAGGCGTCGCCCTTAACCTACAAAAGCGCCACCTCTGTGGCTCAAATGGGCTGTGGCACCGCCTTTATGTCAATGAGGTGCCGCTTTTGTGTCAATGAGGCACCGCCCTTATCACTTGTTAAGGCGTCACCTTTGGATGTCAATTAGGCTAAGGTGTAGCCTCTGTGCATAGAGGCGGCGCCGTCTAATCGCCTGTAATGTTAAAATTTTTGAAAATTTTCAAGAACAGTGACAACAATTTGATCCAAATCACCCAAAAATTATTGAAGAGCAAGTATAACAATAAAAAAATTAGAGAAAAGAAGTCCACTCACCAAACTGTCAGTTTCTCCCTTTTTTCCTCTCCGTCCAAACAACATTTCTTTCATTTTTTTCTTTTTCTTTCTCCTCTGCTTGTCATCTTTTTCCTCTTATCATAAATAATGGTGGTTTATGCCAAATTATAATTTAGTCCTCTAACTTAATTTCTTTTAATTAAATCCTTTTTTTTAAACTTATTTTTCTTATAATTTAGTTTTGATATAAAATAACTTAATTATTCGGGTACGAACATGATAATTCTTCCTCACTAAAAAGAATTTTATCCTTGAAATTCGATGAATACTCGTCATGTTATTACTAAAAATCTCTTTACTACAATGACAATTATATTCTCAAGAATTCTCGCCATACACAACTAAATTTAATAATTTCCTCATTAACATTATTGTACTAATAACGTACTTGTTTTTTTTATCAATAGCAACTATTACTAATTTAACTATCATATTTCAAGATAAATGCTTCCTTTATTCATAGACTTCAAAATCACGATTACATCTATCATAAATAGAGTCCACTTTACATATTAATTATACATTCTATCGTATTAAGAACTTATTTTTCTTTTCCTACTTAGTTACTAAAAACTCCTCTCAGGTCCGTTCTGAGCATAGTTCCCTATCTCACCACATTGATAACACCACACTCTTCTGCGTCTACTGCAATTCCCCATGTGGTGACTTTTGCTTTCATTACACCATGGCTTTGCATATGTTTCTCAAACATCTACTTGTCCAGGTGGTGCCATCGATTGCCTTACCGATGCTTGACCTTCCAGAGGTTTACCATTTCCTCCACTATTGATATTTCCTTTTGAATCAGAGAAAAATTTCAATCTCTTATTCTCATTCTAAGATTGCTTGTTCAACACCTTTCGTTGATCAGCTTCATCTTGTATTTTTTTATTTAACCTTTCTTGCTCCACGACTTTCTCAACCCAACCTCTAAAGATTGTGCCAGCATACAGTTTAAGCTTTCCACGTAGGGAGACATTGAATCCATCCTTAAACTTATCATTTTTCATTCCTTCCATAGGATACACATCTTTTGCTTATCTGTGCAGATCTTTAAACTTATTAGTATACTCTCTGATAGTCATCGAACCTTGTACCAAGTTTACAAAAGATGCTCTCTTCTGCTTCTGAAAAGTCTCAGTTAAATACTCTCTATTAAACTCCTCTTTGAATAATAGCCAAGTGGAAGCCTCTCTATACAAGTTCCTTATCCTAGTCAACCAATCATCAGCCTTATCAAATATAAGGCTATATACATTACTCACTTTCTCTTCATCGCTAAGTTGTAATGTATTGAAGGTCTTTTCCACAGTCTTAACCCACTTATCTGCTAGTCCTAGGTCCAAAGTACCATAGAAGTCATAAGCTCCACACTTCTTTGAATGCTTGATGATATCTCCGGGCTTCCTGTACCTTTTCATTCTAACATCACCATTGCCATCGTGAGTGCTAAATCATTAGCATCTATATGTACTACTAGCACTGCTGGTTGATTAAGCATATTCACAAGCATTATGGGCTGTGGCGGTTGGTAATTATTATGCGCTCTCCTAGGCACATTCTCAAATAACATTACAGGTATGGCCGATGCCAAACTATTTTATTGACTATCCATTCAAGCGTTACGCATTCCATTTCTCTCATTGCCAATTGATGTTGACGACGGAGGTAATGCTCGACCCCTAGTCGAGGTATTAGCCAACTCTACCAACTTTGCACTATTATCCTAGACACCGTGTCCTTTAACTCTACCTTTACCTCGACCTCTACCATGTCCATGACTATGATCTTGACCTCCTATATAACCATCTATAGTTCTTGTTATCTCTCTGAAATTAAAAATTAACATAATCAAGTACCATCAAAACTTATATCTTTACTAATATTCATCAAATTCCATATTCCTCAGTGTCTACAGAACCTAATAATCTTTACTCTGATACTAAAATTATAAAATCCAACCCACCACTACCCTTATTAGAAAGTCGCACACTTGACCTTCCTAACTTAAGTATTGATGTGGCCGAGTATTACTTTTTTATTGATCATCCATTAGATAACTCTTAAATTATAATGCATCCCAAAATATTACCATCACTATTATATACAAATCTCGCAATACAACTCATTAATTTACAACTATTTTAAATAATATCGTATAGTTACCGAATATCCTAATTATACAATACTCTTATGATTCTTCACTACTCCTGCTTCTCTTAAAAAAAATCTAACTATCTCCCACACAGCCACTCAACTCTGAAAAATTTAATAAAAAGGAGTGGTGAGTATTTCCAACGGATAATACTCAATGAGTGAATAAAAATAACACTCCAACTTAACCATAAAAATTAAATAAAAGTTTGTTTGGGAAAAACTCTGTAAGTCTACAGAATCGACAAGTAGTAATAAAGATATTGTTTCCATAGAGTATCCACCTACTATTCTCTCTCTAATTGTTTAAAGCTTACAAATATGATGATTAATTTAATTATAATTAATAAAACTTTAATGAAAATATAAACCCTAAATTTGAAATCAATTAACCAAACCTAAAACAACCATCAAGAAATTAATTCACTTCATACTCATTAGTCAATTCCCATCCCTTAGTCCAAGTATTTATGCAAATCACGAGTTATCTAATGTTGTAATTACCTTTTTCAAGGCTAATTAACCTGCTTTGTAATCTAAAATTAAGACCATGCAATCTAATTCTCATTGCAATTACAAACCCTAATTAATCAAATCACAAAGTTTAATCTCAACTCTTAAAGAATTAAATCAATTCAATTTATCTCTAATACTGAATGAACTCAATTTATGTTTATAATTCCATCAAAACTATAATCTCTCAATGCATAATTTCAATTAGTATCGTGTGAATGTTGGCCAAACACAAATAAGCATTAATCTTAATAAACACAATTTTACATGAAATAAAGAATTTATTGGAAAGGAAAAATTAATTAATTCATGTTCGGATCCTTAATCCCCTAATGAATAAAAACCAACATATTTAAACTAAACTCTAAAAATAAGTAAAAGAAATCCATCACCAATTACAAGAATTAAGAAGAAAAAAAGAAATTCAATATGTTAAAATCTTGAATCTTCGATTTCCAATCTCGATCCTCGATAATGCCCTAATAGGTTCCCATTTTTCTGTCAAAAGTCCCCTTAATATGAAATCTCTTATTCCTTTTATATTCTTCCTTCAATTCCCCTCAGATAAGCATTCAAAGAAGTCAATTTAATACTAACTCTTCTGCATACATGGCCATGTTCAATTTATACAGGCCCGTGTCTTTCTCATATGTAATATCCAGATGCTTACATGGCCATGTCTTAAACCGTGTCTCAAATAGGCAAATATGACAGTGAAGTATATGGTCTGACACGCGGACATATCCCAACTCGTATCAGGGTATCAAAATCATCCAGAAGACTACACGGCCTAACACATGGCCGTGTCTTCAACTGTGTTTAGTTGCCTCTTTTAGTCCAGAACACTACACGAACAGGTACATGGCTGTGTCCTTGCTTGTATTGACAATATCTTTAAAAATCAACTTCTAATGCTCCAAATCTTTAATTAATCCACATCAAACTTTGATTAATGACCTATAAATGTAAAATAAGCATAAATAACCTATCTAAACACAAATTAACATATTTAAATCCAAAATTAACACAAATTAACCACCTAAAATATAACAAAATATACACTAATCAAATTCCTCCACACTTAAGCATTTGCTTGTCCTTAAGGAAAATTACTCACTTAACATCTTATCACTAACATGAACAAAACTCAATAACCACTTTCACTTTCACATTTAACACATTCTCTATTTAATATAAACCTTATAACTCAAAAGCCTAAACGATAACTTAAAAATCAAAAGATATAACAAATTACTAAGTGAAGAGCCATCCCCTTGATCACAACCAAAATTTTCACAAATTATCATCTAGATAATGTTAACCATTATTCCCTTTTTTTTTTATCATGAGTGCATTTTACGCTCCATCTCATACAATCTTTTTTTAAAATCAAGGAAATTAATTGAGTGAGTGCATTTTATGCTCCATCTCACAAAATTACAAACGCAAATTTTTTTTTTCAAATAAATTAAGTAAGTGTGTGTAACGCTCCATCATGCCTAAATTAATTAAATAAACAAAATATGGTTTACAATTCTAAAAATTAATCTATGAATCTCAATCATGACCAAGGATTTAGCATTAAATTCATTAAAGTTCATAAATCCCTTAACTCTTAAATTATCAGCTAAGTTTAAGAATCATAAGCCAAACATTAACTAGAGAATATATCACTTATACAAGGAAACCAAATCATTTGAATGAAGCTCATCAAAGTGATAAATACAATCAAATACTTAAGCATGAAAATTAAACACAAAATAAACACACAATATAAAAATTTTCACATTACTCCCTCCATACTTAACTGACACATTGTCCCCAATGTGCAAAAATAAATAAACAGAAGATAAAAAGAACTAGTACTCCCCTGAATTTAAATGAATGATCATTCAGCGAAGTGAAGGAATGAATCGAATCAAAGAAAAACTGAAATAAAACAAAAATAAAAGAAACGAAATAAAAAGAACACAAAATAATAATATAACCAATATCAGAAGTACACCATCCAAATAAACATAAAAACAATATCCAAAATAGAAAATAAAAGCAGAAAATAAAAATGACATATTAATCATCTAGGTCTTCATCATCGTCATCGTCCTCAGGAGCATGGGTAAAGCAAGGAGGTAATGTAGGCATAGTAGGTGGTACCAAGCCTCCTGATAACATCGGAATGGATAGACCCTCAAGCATGGTATCCTGCTGGGCTTGCAAATAATGCAGCATCTCCCCATAACGAGCCTGCGTCTGAAATAACCGAGTCCATCGATCTTCCACCCCAAGAGGAAACTCCGGAGCTAGAATAACAGGATCATCGTGGCCTGTAGCCACATCCGGTGCCACATTAGCAGGCAAAGCACCATCTATCAACACATATGTATCACCCCTCTTCTCTACAAAGCGCATAGAATGGATGGTGTACATATCAAGAGCAATCATGTGACTGCTCCTAGTCAAATCTCTCAACTCAAAAAACACCCCTAGGTTTTTAGCTAACCTAGTAATATAGCTCCCACCACACAAAGCACTATGAGACTTATTTGACATAGTGTCAAAATAAGTCATAAATCTATAAGCATGATTACATGTATCGAGCGACACCAAACATGACAAATAAAAAATATCACGTACCATCATAACCCCCGTGCTCTCACGATGATCACAAATTGTATGAACAATAATCCTATACAATACACGCAACACAGGAGATATGAGATAGGTACTCTTAGACTGAGTCAGCTCGTATCGGTCCTAAAACTTAGGACGTGCATGTGATCTCTAAAAAGCTCTCACATGTGAACTAGAGCCATATGATAAGGAGTTTTGGTATAACTCCATCTCAATAAATGTCTCTCGATATAGGCCTAATGCAACTCCAAACTCAGCCATAGATAAAGAAAATTGCTTACCCCCTAATCTAAATTGAATCACTCCCAGTTTAACATAGTCTACACTTCTTATCTATAGAGAAAGAGGCAAGAAATTCTATTAACAATTCAGAATAGCACGGGTCTCTAATTGCTATCATGTTCTTCCACCCCTCAGCATTCAATCTCCTATTAATCTCAGGCCATAATCCAATTGTCTCTAAATCATTATGGCTAGGGTATCTATTAAGCTTAATAGGAAGAGTTTTTAATGTGTTTACCTTAACCTGAGTGCGCTTGTTGGTGTGGAGAATAGGAGTGTCAGTCGACGATGAAGCCGTTTGAGGAGGCAGGTCCACTTGTGGAATGCTTAAAGGGCGAGAAGAAGAAGGTAAATTCCTTTGAGAGCAGGTTTTTGTGCGTTTCGCTGGTGGTACAGACATCTTGGAGGAGATTTCGGCTAAAACTTGAAAGAAATCATAAAAAAACAACGAGTTTTGGCCGAAATAGTAGTTGGAAGTTGATTTTCGGTGGTTAGGTGTGAAAAGGAAGAAGAGAAAATGAATGGACGCGAAGAAAGAACTTTGAAATCCCTAACTTTCTATTTATAATAACCAGCGATACACGGGAGTGTTGTATTAAAATTGGGGATTTTTTAAAGACACACAGCTCGAAACACGAGCATATTTGTGCCCGTGTATCTTTCTGTCAAAAATAATAAGTGCAAACACGGGGCACAACACGGGCGTGTTTATGGTCGTGTATCCTTCTGTCCAATTTCTTATATTTAAACACGGTCTACTACACGGGCGTATTTCTGCCCATGTATTGGTCTGTCCAAAATTATATATATAAAAGCGGGAGACTTAAGGGCGTGTGTATGACCATGTACCTTTTTGTTTAAAGGACATACTTGGATACAGGTGAGAACACGGGCATGTCTCTACTCGTGTCTCTACTTCTTACACCTTTTGCTTGAATTTTTTGCCTCTCTTTGATTTCATTCATTAGTGAACCTAAAACAAAAATAAAAAACTCCAAAATAAAAGCAACTATCCTAGAAAAACTAACTAATTAAATTAAAAATGCATGAAAAACTAAATAAAAATTGGGTTACCTCCCAATTAGCGCTAATTTAAGGTACTTAGCTTGACCTTAACATATCAAAGTTATTTGGGATGAGAATTTGCACCAAAGGAAATAATTTCCTTATCCGTTGCCCGCAAACCTCCATAATAAGGTTTATATCATTACCCATTCACTTTGAAACACTCGCCTCTATCATTTTCAAGCTCAAGAGCTCTATGAGGGAATGTTCGAACCACTTTGTACGGTCCACTTCATCTAGACTTTAATTTTCTTGGAAATAAATGAAGGTGTGAGTTAAACAACAACACTAAATCACCAACCCGAAAGTCCTTTTTCATGATATGTGCATCATGCCACTTATTTTTCTTTTCCTTAAAGAGTTTAGCATTCTCATAAGATTGGAGGTGTATTTCATCTAATTCATTGAGTTACAACAACCTCCTCTCTCCCACGGACTTCAAATCAAAATTTAATGTTTTAATGGCCCAATATGCTCGATGTTCTAGCTCAACAGGTAGGTGACACGCCTTTCTAAACACCAACCTAAAAGGCGATATACCAATTGGTGTTTTGAATACCATACGATAAGCCCACAATGTGTCATCCAACTTTGTAGCCCAATCCTTCTTTGAACTACCAGCTGTCTTCTCTAGAATCTTGTTAAACTCACAGTTTGTTACCTCCACTTGTCCACTCGTTTGAGGATGATAAGGTGTGGCAATTTTATGATGCACACTATATTTCCTCAATAAGGACTCAAACTGATGGTTGTAAAAATACGACCCCCCATCACTAATAATAGCTCATGGTAGACTAAATCTCGTGAATATCTTCTTAAGGAACTTAAGCACTACCTTTGCTAAAGCTTCCACCCATTTAGACACATAATCTATGCCCACAAGGATGTATTGGTTCCTAAAAGAAGATGGAAAGGGTCCCATAAAGTCTATCCCCCATACTTCAAAGATTTTAACCTCTAGAATCAAAGTGAGAGGTAATTCCTATCATTTGGAGATGTTTCCAATTTGTTGGCAATGATCGCAATGTAAGACAAACTCCCTTACATCCTTAAATATTATTGGCCAAAAGAAACCACTCTCTAACACCTTAGCATTTATTTTGGATGCTCCATAATGTCCTCTATAACTCGAATCATGATAATGTGTTAGACCATCAAATTCCTCTGAATCTGGAATGTACCTCCTAATCATGCCATCGCCACAAATTTTGTAGAGATAAGGATCCTTCCATATGTATTGCCTCACCTCATATAAGAACCTCTTCCTTTGTTAGTGTGATAGTCCCTTCGGTAACACCCTTCCAACTAAATAATTGGCAATGTCAGTATACCAAGGGATTATTATATGGTGTAATGCTAAAAGGAACTCATTCAGGAAACTATCTCTAATAAACTTTGGTGCACTCTCTTCCTTTTCTAGACATGATAAATAGTCTACCACTAAGTTCTCCGATCCTTTCTTATCCTTGATCTCAAGGTCAAATTTCTACAATAATAAAACCCATCTCATTAGTCTCGGTTTGGCATCCTTTTTAGCAAGTAGATGTCGAATGGCGGAATAATTTGTGTAGATGATAATTTTCGAACCCAAAAGGTGGGAACAAAATTTATCTACAGAAAAAACCACCACTAACATCTCCTTTTCTGTGGTAGTATAGTTGAGTTGAGCCTCAGTCAATGTGCGACTAGCATAATAGATCACATATAGATGGTTATCCTTTCTTTCCCCCAAGATAACTTTTATGGCATAGTCACTTGCATCACACATTATCTCAAAAGGTAAAGACCAATTCGGTGGTGTGATGATGGGTACCGATATCAATGTCTCCTTTAACCTGTCAAAAGCACTCAAACACGTATCATCGAAGACAAATGGCACATCCTTAATCAACAAATTAGTCAAAGGTTTGGTAATTAATGAGAAATCCTTAACGAAATGTCAGTAAAAACTGGCATACCCTAAAAAACCTCTAATGCCCTTGAGTGATGTAGGTGGTAGCAACTTCTCAATGATCTCTATTTTGGCTCGATCCACTTCGATTCCCTTGCTAGAAATTCTGTGACCTAAGACTATCCCTTCCTCTACCACAAAATGGCATTTCTCCCAATTGAGCACAAGATGAGTCTCTTCACATCGCTTTAAAACCCTATCAAGGTTAGCCAAATATAAATTGAAAGAACCACCGAAAATAAAAAAATTATCCATAAACACCTCTATAATATTCTCGATTAAGTCAGAAAATATTGCCATCATGCAACGTTGAAAAGTAGCAGGGACATTACACAACCCAAAAGGCATGTGTCCATATTCAAATGTGCCATAAGGATATGTAAATGTGGTTTTCTCTTGGTCCTCTGGATAAATGAAAATCTGATTGTAACCTGAGTATCCATCAAGAAAATAATAATAAGCATGACTCGCTATTCTCTCTAACATTTGATTAATGAAGGGAAGGGGAAAATAATCCTTTCTAATGGCATTATTTAACTTCCTATAATCGATACACACTCTCTAACCATCTACCACTCTCTTTGAAATTAGCTCTCCTTTATCATTCTCTACCATAGTCATCCCACTCTTCTTTAGTACACATTGCACTGGGCTAACCGAGTCACTATCGGAAATAGGGTATATAATTCCTGCATCTAGTAATTTCATTATCTCACCTCTTTCATATTTGGGTTTAGCCTCCTTTGTCTCTCAGCTATGGGTTTATGCCTATCCTCCATATATATCCTATGCATGATAATATAGGGACTAATTCCTTTTATGTCTGAAATCTACCACCATAGGGCTTTAACTCATTTCCTCACGACCTCACACACCTTTATATCTTGATCAACACTCAGTTTATTAGATATTATGATGGGTAATATGTTATTCTCACCTAAAAATGCATATCTCAAATGATTAGGTAATGGTTTGAGTTCTAGCTTAGGGGGTTTTTCAATGGATGGAGGTGTAGGGTTGTCACTTCTAACTAAAAGTTTAGGTTTGGTGAATGTGGTCTCATCCTCATCCTTAGTGTTAATAGCATTCCACCCTTCATCATCGCTAGCATAGAGTGAAAAATTTTCCTGCACAACACAATCATTTAATGATACTATTTTAATGCATGCCTCGTCATCTAAGGGATATTTCATGAGTTTAGACATGACAAATTTAACACTCTCATTCCCTACCTTTAGTGTAAGCTTGCCCTTATGCATATCAATCAAAGCCCTACCAGTATTTAGGAATGGTCTATCTAATATCAATGGACATTATCTATCTTCCTCAAAATCTAAAATCATAAAGTCAACGGGAAAGATAAACCTGTCCACTTTGACGAGCACATCCTCAACCACTCCATATGGCCTCTTAATTGAGTGATCCACCAATTACAATGTCATGTTAGTTACCTTGACATCTTCTAATCCAAGTTTCCTAAAAATAAATAAAGGTATCAAATTAATGCTAAAACCTAAGTCACATAAACAATGTGGAAACTCATTAGTCCCAACAATTTATGGAATTGTAAAATGCCTTAGATCCTTAAGTTTGGTAGGCAATTTCTTTGAAATAATCAAGCTACATGTCTCTCACAATGCTATTGTCTCATTAGTATCCCATGTTCGCTTATTTGTGATGATATCCTTTAAGTACTTAGCATACTTGGGCATTTGCACTAATGCCTCCGCCAATGGAATGTTGATTTGTAGTTTCTTAAAAATTTCCAAAAATTTACTAAATTGCTCACCATCCTTTTATTTCCTCAACCTATGTGGAAAAGGAATTTTGGGTGTAAGTGGTGGGGATGAATTTTGCACCTTTGCTTCATTTATCTCTACATATTTTCCTATGGTTGACTTATCTTCCTTTATGTTTGGATCTTCTTCTTCAATAACCTTTGAAGTTGATGCCTCATTTGGCATCTTATCTTTTGATTTCAGCTCCTTACCACTTCATAGAGTGATTGCCTTCACATCCTTTGGATTTGTCTCAGTGTTGCTCGGAAGATTTCCAAGCCCTCAAGTTGCCACTGCATTGGCAAGCTATCCTAATTTAACTTTGATGTTGTGAATTGAAGAGGAATGGTTCCTAGCAATTTGGTTAAATTTAGCCTCCATTCTCTTTTAACTCTTATTTTAGCTCATTAATTTAGTAGAAACAACATCTAAAAATTTATCTAATTTGTTCTCAACCGATGCTAATCTATCTTGTTGCGGTTGTTGAAATCCTGGAGGTCTTTAATTTTTTGCCATATTATTATTGTTGGGAAAGTTAGGCGCATCCACATTGTTATTATTACTCCATGAGAAATTTGGGTGATTTCGCCACTCCGGGTTATATGTGTTGGAGTAGGGATTATTGGCTTGCCTCCCGTGATATTGATTCTCCATATAATTAGCTTGCTCCACACCATTATCTCCAAAATTTCCTACATTATAAAAAACAAATTCATAACCCATATTACCCACCATATGACATTGCTCACCTGAGAATTGTGTAGGGGCTGCATTGGCTTTGCATGTAAGGTTGCCAAATTACTTGGAGAGTGCAGAAATTTGTGCTTGAAGGGCTGTCACACCATCCACCTTGATGTTGCCTGCAGCCTTAGGTGCAATTGGTCGTTCCGCAGGCCATAAACAAGTATCAAATGCCGTAGTCTCTAGGATTAATGTCACCTCATCCACTGTCTTCCACATCAATGAACAACCAGCCTTAGAATCAGTGGAATCACAAGTAATCGGTGTAACTCCATTATAAAAGGTATGAATGAGCATATTTTTAGGCAATCTATAATGTGGACAAATCCTCTACAAATTAGTAAAACTCTCCCATGCCTCGCTCATTGACTCATTGTCAAATTGCTGAAACGAGGTAATCTCCTTTATAACCTTAACCGTCTTCAAAGGTGGAAAGTACTTAGTAAGAAAAGCCTTTGCTAAATCATCCCATGTTATAAATGAACCAACCGGTTATGTTTTCAACCATATCTTTTCCTTGTCCTTTAAGGTAAAAGGAAACAAGCGCAGCCTCAATGCATCCTCGATCATACTATTAAATTTAATGGTATCACAAATCTCTAAAAACTCAGTAATTTGGTCATTGGGATCTTCATTAGGCATTTGATGAAACTGAACCGTATTCTGAATCATCTGAATCAGAGATGGCTTAATCTCAAAGTTATTGGAATTGATGGATGGCCTAGCAATGCTACGTTCAGTGCCACCTAATCCTGGCATAGATGTGTCCAAGAGGACCCTATTATCAGTACGAGCATCATTCGCCCTATTATCATTCCTATCATCGGCCATCTTGATTAATTCAATCTTTTATGCTTTCTCCTTTTATTTATCCTTTGTCTGTTTTCTGCTTGATTTCTCAAACTTAGTAAGCTCTAGCACGTATAAAAGTTTCATTTTGCCTGATCATCGGGTATTATGCATATACCTACAATCAAAACAAAAAATAAAATAAAATAAAAGAAATAATTACTTTAATCCAAAAGAGATACAATCAATTATGGTGTTAGATCGCAATCCCTAGTAACGGCGCCAAAAACTTGTTTGGTAAAAACTCTACAAGTATACAGAATCGACAAGTAGTAATAAAGATATCATTCCCACAGAGATTTCAATCTATCCACCTACGAATCTCTCTTTAATTGTTTAAAGCTCACAAATATGATGATTAATTTAACTATAACTAATAACACTTTAATGAAAATATAAACTCTAATTTTGAAATCAATTAACCAAATCTAAAACAACCATCAGGAAATTAATTCACCTCACACTCATTAGTCAATTCCCCTCCCTTAATCCAATTATTCATGTAAATCACGAGTTATCTAATGTTGTAATTACCTTTCTCAAGGCTAATTAACCTGCTTTGTAATCTTTAATTAAGACCATGAAACCCAATTCTCATTGCAATCACAAACTTTAATTAATCAAATCACAAAGTTTAATCTTAACTCTTAAGGAATTAAATCAATTCAATTTATCTCTAATACTGAATGAACTCAATTTATGTTTATAATTCCATCAAAACTATCATCTCTCAATGCATAATTTCAATTAATATCATGTGAATGTTGGCCAAACATAAACAACTATTAATCTCAATAAACACAATTTTGCATGAAATAAAATAAAGAATTTATTGGAAAGGGAAAATTAACTGATTCATGTTCGGATCCTTAATCCCCTAATGAATAAAAACCTAGCCTAATATATTTAAACTAAACTCTAAAAATAAGTAAAAGAAATCCATCGCCAATTACTAGAATTAAGAAGAAGAAGAAAATAAATTCAATCTCTTGAAATCTTGAATCTTCGATCTCTAATCTTGATCCTCGATAATTCCCTAATAGGTTCCTTTTTTTCTGTCAAAAGTCCCCTTAATATGAAATCTCTTATTCCTTTTATAGTCTTCCTCAAATTCCCCACAGATAAGCATTCAAAGAAGTCAATTTAATCCTGACTCTTCCGCATACACGGCCATGTTCAATTTATACACTCCCATGTCTTTCTCATATGCAATATCCGGATGCTTATACGACCATGTCTCGAACCATATCTTAAATAAGTAAATATAACAGTGAAGTACACAGCCTGACACACGGGCGTGTCCTAAACCGTATTCACGGTATCAAAATCATCCAAAAGACTACATGGCCTAGCACATGGCCGTGTCTTCAACCATGTTTAGTAGCCTCTTTTAGTCCAGAACATTACACAGGCAGGCACATGGCCGTGTCCTTGCTTGTGTCGATAATATCTTCAA
This sequence comes from Macaranga tanarius, assembly GCA_949673435.1. Taxonomy (NCBI): domain Eukaryota; kingdom Viridiplantae; phylum Streptophyta; class Magnoliopsida; order Malpighiales; family Euphorbiaceae; genus Macaranga; species Macaranga tanarius. The sequence continues at coordinate 8,670 of CATIWO010543180.1, read as the reverse complement.
AAATCAACTTCTAATGCTCCAAATCTTTAATTAATCCATATTAAATCTTGATTAATGACCTACTAATGTAAAATAAGCATAAATAACCTATCTAAATATAAATTAACACATTAAAATCTAAAATTAACATAAATTAACTACCTAAAACATAATAAAATATATACTAATCAAAGTTCATAATCAATTAATAAGAATCATTTAAAGTAATATTTTTTAAAACATTTCAATCAAATCTCCCTTTCTAAAATTACTTTATCATATAATACACAACACAGTATAATCTACCAAAGATATTAAAAGATCCAAATTAATATATGTATCTAGCCCCAGGCAACAGATAAACATATACTCTCACCAACCTTATCATCAAATCTCCCTTTGAATAGGTCAACCAATCATCAACCTTATCAAACATAAAGCCATATACGTTACTCACTTTCTCTTTATCGGTAAGTTGTAACGTATTGAAGGCCTTTTCTACATTCTTAACCCACTTATCTGCTTGTCCTGGGTCCAAAGTATTATGGAAGTTATAAGCTCCACACTTCTTTGAATGCTCGATGATATCTCTGGGCTTCCTGTGCCTTTCTCTTTCCGACATCACCATTGCCATCGTGTGTGCCAAATCAGTAGCATCTATGTGTACTACTAGGGTTGCTGGTTAGTTCGGCACATTTATATGCATCATGGGTTGTGGTGGTTGGTAATTATTCTATGCTCTTCTACGCACATTCTTAAATAACATTATAGGTACGACCGACACTGTACTGTTTTGTTGACTATCCATTCGAGCATTATGCATTCCATTTCTCTCATTGCCAATTAATATCGACGACGGAGGTGATGCTCATGGAAATGCTCGACCCCTAGTCGAGGTATTAGCTAACTCTACCAACTCTGCTTTATTATCCTGGACACCATGTCCTCTACCTCGATCTCTACCACATCCACGACTACAACCTCGACCTCCTATATAACCACCTCTAGTTCTTGCCATCTCTCAGAAATTCAAAATTAATATAATCAATTAGCATCAAAACTTATATCTTTACTAATATTCATCAAATTGCATATTCCTTAGTGTCTACAGAACCTAATAATCTTTGCTCTGATACCAAAATTGTAACACCCAACCACGCCACTTCCCTTGTTAGAAAATCACATACTTGACCTTCCTAACTTAAGTATTGATGTGGCCAAATATTACTTCTTTATTGATCATCCACTAGATAACTCTTAAATCATAATGCATCCCAAAATATTACTATCACTATTATAAACAAATCTCGCAATACAACTCATTAATTTACAACTGTTTTAAATAATATCATACAGTTACTGAATATCCTAATTATACAATACTCTTGAGATTCTTTATTGCTCCTGCTTCTCTAAAAAAAATCTAGCTATCTCCCAAATAAACACTCAACTCTGAAAAATTTAATAAAAAGGAGTAATGAGTATTTTTAGTGGATAATACTTAGTTAGTGAACAAAAATAAAACTCTAGCTTAACCATAAAAATTAGATAAAAGTTCATAATTAATTAATAAAAATTATTTAAAATAATCTTTTTAACACATTTCAATCAAATCTCCCTTTCTAAAATTACTTTCTCATATAATACACAACACAATATAATCTACTAAAGATATTCAAAGATCTAAATTAATATATGTATCTGGCTTTAGGAAACAGCTAAACATATACTTTCACCAACCCTATATTTACAAATGTGCACTCAACTCCTAGCAGCAGCTATACACATTTATAATAACATATGTATCCGGCCTCAGGCATCGACTATACATATTTACCATCTCACGTTTATATGGGAACATATGTATCCGGCCTTAGGCAATGAATATACACACTTACCAATAATACCATATCCCCAACATGGATTTATACCCATATAGTAGTATGTGTATTCGGTCCCAGGCTTCGACTATACACAACTACCCAAAACTGCCATGTCTCATACATGAAATCTCTAACTCTTATTACCATACCACTTAAGATTATAAACATAACTAAAACTTTGAATCCCGAAACAGAGGCTTAAATGATTGAATTTGGACATCAAAACGGGGTCCGTGGAGCTCCCCAAGCGAAAACTTATAGATCTCTGATCGATTTAATATATTATGCACCCCGTAACTCAACCAGTGCCAAAAGTTAGGTCCTCCTAAAGTAACCTTGCACATCTCGACGATCTAAAATTGCAATACAATCTGATCCGCATCAAATTCTGAGATTTATATATGATTTCCAAAGTTTTTGTTCCAAAATTCAAGTTCCCGGCCATCAACAAGGTAGAGGTAAACCACATAGGCACCTCCTTTGCACAGAGGAACCACCCTTGACCTACGGAGGAGCCGCCCTTAATGTAACCTACAGAGGCACCGCCTCTATGGCTCAAATGGGCTGAGACACCACCTTTGTGTTAATGAGGAGCTGCCCTTATCACTTGCTAAGGCGTCGCCTTTGGGCCTCAATTAGGTTCAGGTGTCACCTCTGTGGAATCAGATGCCGCCTGATTTCCAGTAACGTTTGAATTTTTGAAAATTTTTAAGAATAGTGACAAAAATTTGATCCAAATCACCCAAAAATCATTCAAGAGCAAGTATAACAATAAAAGGATTAGAGAAAAGAAGTCCACTCACCAAACTATTAGTTTCTCCCTTTTTTTCCTCTCCGTCTAGACAGTGTTTCCTTCATTTTTTTCTTTTTCTTTCTCCTCTATTCATCATCTTCTTCCTCATATCAGAAATAATGGCAGTTTATGTCAAATTGTAATTTAGTCCCACAATTTAATTTCTTTTTATTAAGTCCTTTCTCCAAACTTATTTTTCTTATAATTTAGTCCTGACCCAAAATAACTTAATTATTCAGATACAGACGTGACAATTCTCTCCCTTTAAAAAGAATTTCATCCTGGGAATTGGATAAATACTTGTCATATTATTACTAAAAATCTCTTGACTACAATCATAATTATATTCTCAAGAATTCTCGACATACACAATATAATTTAATAATTTCCTCATTAACATTCTTCTACTAATAACGTACTTTTTTCTTATCAATAGTAACTATTGCTAATTTAACCATCATATTTTAAGATAAATGCTTCCTTTATTCTTAGACTTCAAAATCATGATTACATCTATCACAGATAGAGTCCACTTTACATATTAGTTATACATTCTGTCATATTAAGTGTTTTTTTTTCTTTTCCTGCTCAGTTACTACAGAATCCTCTCAGGACAGTCTCAAGCATAATGCCTTATCTCACCACATTAATAACATTGCACTCTTGTGCGTCTACTACAACTTTCTGTGTGGTGACTTTTGCATTCATTACACCATGACTTTGCATATATTTCTGTAACATCTACTTATCCAGGTAGAGCCATCAGTTGCCTTACCAATGCTAAACCTTCCAGAGGTTTACTATTTCCTCCACTGCTAATATTTCCTTCCGAATCAAAGGAAAATTTTAATCTCTTATTCTCATTCCAAGATTTCTTGTTCAAATCTTTTTATTGATCAACTTCTTCTTCTAGTTCCTTATCTAACCTTTCTTGCTTCATGGCTTTCTCAATCTAACCTCTAAAGATTGTGCCAGCATACAGGTTAAACTTTCTATGTAGGGAGATATTTAATCCATCCCTAAACTTATCAATTTTAATTCCTTCTGTAGGAAACACATCTTTTACATATCGATACAGATCTTCAAACTTGTCAGTATACTCCCTAACAGTCATCGAACCTTGTACCAAGATTACAAAAGATGCTCTCTTCTGCTTCTAAAAAGTCTCCGTCAAATTCTCTCTATTAAACTCCTCTTTGAATATTGGCTAAGTGAAAGCCTCTCCATATAAGTTCCTTATCCTAGTCAACCAATCATCAACCTTATCAAACATAAGGCCATATACGTTACTCACCTTCTCTTCATTGCTAAGTTGTAATGTATTGAAGGCCTTTTTCACAGTCTTAACCCACTTATCTGCTTGTCCTGGGTCCAAAGTACCGTGGAAGTCATAAGCTCCACACTTCTTTGAATGCTCGATGATATCTCTGGGCTTTCTGTACCTTTCTCATTCAGACATCACCATTTCCATCATGCGTGCCAAATCAGTAGCATCTATGTGTACTACTAGGGTTACTTGTTGATTTGACACATTCACAAGCATCATGGGCTACGATAGTTGGTAATTATTTTGTGCTCTCTTAAGCATATTCTTGAATAATATTATAGGTATGACCGATGCAGAACTATTTTATTAACTATCCATTCGAGCATTACGCATTCCATTTCTCTCATTGCCAATTGATGTCAATGACGAAGGTGATGCTCATGGAAATGCTCAATCCCTAGTCGAGGTATTAGCCAACTCTACCATCTCTGCTATATTATTCTGGACACTATGTCTGCTACCTCTACCTCAATGTCTACCACATCCATGACCACGTCTTCGAACTCTTATATAACTACCTCTAGTTCTTGCCATCTCTTTGAAATTCAAAATTAACATAATCAATTACTATCAAAACTTATATCTTCACTAATATTTATCAAATTCCATATTCCTTAGTGTCTATAGAATCTAATAACCTTTTCTCTGATACTAAAATTGTAACACCCAACCCTACCAATACTCTTGTTAGAAAGTCACACACTTGACCTTTCTAACTTAAGTATTGATGTGGCCAAGTATTACTTCTTTATTGATCATCCACTAGATATCTCTTAAATCATAATGTATCCCAAAATATTACCATCATTATTATATACAAATCTCACAATACAACTCATTAATTTACAACTGTTTTAAATAATATCGTATAGTTACCGAATATCCTAATTATACAATACTCTTGAGATTCTTCACTACTCCTGCTTCTCTTAAAAAAAATCTAGCTATCTCCCATACAGCCACTCAATTCTGAAAATTTTAATAAAAAGGAGTGGTGAGTATGTGAGACCCGCAACACGAGGCCTTAAACCCATCTCAACACGTGTTCTAATTAGAAAGAAAATAAAATTCTTTCAAGAACATAACTACATGCCACAAACCATATAAGTATGCATTGTACAACAACAAACCCAACAACATAACACATACTTATATAAATATGGCTTTAAAAATAATGGGGTATAAACTTTTATAATCAATATATGAAAGCTAATATTGAAATATTCATTTGAAAGCCATTAAAACTCTTTATTTATGAGTCTAGTTTCATTTCCAACTTGAATAACTCAATTTGGAAATGTAAAAAATTAGTTATGGGGTTTTGAACACTTAAAGGTCATGCATGCTAATTTTAAAACAAAGTGAGCAATAAACAGTCCAGCCATACTTGACCATTATAAAGGTGGATTTTAGAAACTTTTAAAACATAAAATTTGTAAATAACTCCTTAAGGTTTCCATAGCTTCAAACCACGCCTCATTTGGAGTTTTATAACTCAAGTTATGGTCAAAATACTAAAATTCTAAAAATAGGCTACGTATGGCCGTGTGAGGAAAGTACACAGCCGTGCGCCATTTCCTGAGAGCTCGGATTCCAGACCTCTGAGACCGCACGGCTGTGCTATCTTGGCACATGGCCATGTTGAGGGTCTGCGTGCATGGCCTACGGACCGTATCGTACTCTATCGATCATAACTTCATCTATAGAACTCATATTTGAGTGATTCAAAAAGCTACGGAAAGCTAATTCAAAGGGCTACAACTTTTATGAAGACACAAAGACTAATTTCATTTAGATAAGTTGACTAAAATGCCCTTGAAATCGCTTGTAATGTCAAAACACAACACAGTGCATGCTTATCACATACATATATATGCACAAACCACTCTATCAAATAATATATATACATTTAACACAATCACAATATTCACAAGAACTTCTCGATTCATGTATATATATATATATAGACATCACAAGATATTATTCCACTGCACATCACCTAGTGCAATTTCAACATTAACATTACATAACCATATATATATATTCATAATTCTTATACATAAACTCCACCATCTCAAACTCATATGCACACTCATAGTGCATTTCTAACATATCATTACATATAGCTCAATGCAAAATATATTAGTATAAAATGCATGAGATGCATGCTAATGAATGGATGGAGGATGATATCACCAAGCACACCTCGAGTCTCCAGAAGTCACAAGCCAATCAAGCTCCAAGCTCTTACTAACTATCTACTGAAAAATAGTTGCAAAGGGGTGAGCTTGCGACTCAATAAGTAATTATTAATATAACAATATATATATCACTTCTCAAGAACTAATTAAGTGATATATTTATATAACAAGTCTTTACTTGTTCAAGTTACACATATAATCATGGTTCTAATTACAATAAATTATAATCATGTATAGCCTTTATGCTAAATATATACCAAATTCCTATACACAAGGTATACATGAATTCACTTATCTTACCAAACCATGATAAGTACATACCAACTCATACAAGTCACAATTATGCCAAATATCAAGTAATACATATCAATTATGCAATATCACATTAATCAAAAATTCATTCATTATATCACATATCAATTCATAATCACAACCATGTAAAACAACAATTATATAAATCACATGGAAATAGAACTTATTCATTTATATCACACATTATATTTTTGGTATCCGGCAACCACCTCACATGTGTATTTCTCACAAGTGGTCACATACTGAGACTATCCGCCCGGCTCAGTACTAGTCTCACAACCTCACATATCCTCACATATATATATCATTGGGTAGCTATACGCCCGACTCAGCTTGCCCATCTCACATTTTATCTTTTTCACATGTGACCACTATTGGAACTATCCGCCCGGGTCAGTTCCAGATTTCACATCAGTGAAGGCTATCCGTCTGGCTCAGCCTCACTATCACACATTTTTCTCACCATCTGGGACTATTCCTTACACAGAGATCCCAGATCTATCATCATTTCAATTCTCAATTCACATTTCATAAATTTCACATTCTCATTACAATCTCACATTTCACAATTCACATTCATAAACTAATCATATACTATTCATTTTAATCGTCTTACAAGAGATACTCACATCTCAATCACATATTCCACATCATAATTTCAACTCACAATTTACAATTCATCACATTTCACAAATCAATCATAACTCATCAATTAAGCCACATACACATTTTTAATTCACATTTCAATCACTTTTCATTCTCACACATAATCACAATTCAACATTTCACCATCCACGTGTATTTCATATCATTCCTCAACATCACTCAATAGTCACATAACATTTGCAAATTCACATTTCCATATTCATACATCACTTTCCACCATTTTCATTATACACATATATATGTCATTTAAATCCTCATCATATATATATATATATATATCACTTTACATTTTCTTATTAAGCTCACATTCCTATATATATATATATATATACATGGCAACATAGTCACTTCCTCAATTACCATTTAACATCTCATCATATACACATACACTTATCATTCATACGCTCATATTCAATCACAATCTACAATTTAGCATTCTCATTATATACATATACACATACCACTTCATCATTTATAGCATTAAAGTTATTTTTCATTCATGAGGAATAATATACATATTCATCATATTAATAATTACTTACAAGTCTTCTACTTCTCCACACATAAGGCTCCATTACAAATTGGACTCCCATATCCTTATTCAATCCTACAAACAATTTATTCATCAATACATATAGCAACAAAGACTCTTTCACTCAAATGCAACTGTGAGCATCTTGATACTCTAGATTCCAAGTCTCCAAATAATTCACATAAAAATCCAAAAATTATGAAATTATTTATGGAGTAATAAAAATGAGTATCCTAACAATTCTAATTAGAATTTCTCAAATCAGAGGTGTATGGAATTAATTATGTATTTTTAAGTAAACTCGGGTAAAAATAGAGTGCTGCAGGAGCACTAAAATGTCAAGTTATATCAGTCACCCTAAACAATAGAATTTTAGTTTTCTCAAAACATAAGAGTTGTAGTAGACACTCTGAAGTTTCCAGAATATTAAAGCTCATTCAAATCAGAGTTGTATAACTCTAGATATGATAAAAAAAATTAACTGATGCAACATGAAAAACAAACCCGAAATATGCAACCAAAAACCCTAATTCATAAAATCCAAATTAAATGCTAGGCTTACCAATTTGAAGTTTCCAATAGCTTCTAGACCTTCTAAAACTTCCTAATTTTGATGCTAGGTGAGTAGAGAATTAACAAATCTCTCAAAGAAAATCAAGAACACTCTCACTTTCCCTCTTCTTCTTCTTTCTCTCTAATTCTCTACACCCCTCTTCTAATATATACACACATACTCACATAATAAACCCACCAATCACCAATTGCCAATTGCCCCTTCTACAATCTTCCTTTATTAATGCTTCTTATCTCTTAAATTGTAAATAAATATCAACTCTTATTATTATTAATAATAAGCTAATATAATTGTATATATATATATATATATATATATATATATATATATCTCACTTTGGCAAATTACCACTTTCCACTCTACACCTCCCTCTCTTTCTTGGATTTTTACATAACAACCCTCA
>CATIWO010543172.1:0-10697 GCA_949673435.1 Macaranga tanarius | reverse complement strand
GTAAATGCATACTAAATTTTAAAAAAATATACAGAATCGTTGGGTTAATGAAAGAATTGATAGTATATAATTGTTATCTACATAATTATGAAAGATTTTCAGATTTTTGAATTAGAATTTTTACCTTTGAATCTTTGATTTTTGTTACTTCTTCCTTTTTCTCTGTACTCTTCTTTTGTTGATGTTGCTTCAGATTGGGATTTATATTACTTCGGATTGAGATTAAGATTCACTAATGTTTTGTTTGAGTTTATTGTTGGAGATTTTTTGAAGATTTGGGGTTTTTGAATTGAAGATTTGAATGAAGAAAAGAAGAACTTGATATTAGAGGTTGGATTGAGAGGGTGAAAATTTTAGGTTTTAGGTGAAGGAAGAGAAATCGATGTGGGTGTTGAGGTGAGCTTGGGAAGAAGAACGCACAATGATTTGAAGAAGAAGAACGCAGCATTATGAAGAGTTGGTACGCGTGGAATATTTGTTGGAAAAAAGGGGCACGTTTTTAATTAATGAAAACAATGGATATTTTTATTATTTAGATATGTTTTTAGGGTAGTTATGTAAAGACCCCTAATTAATTTTAATTCTCTTGTAATTAAGTCAAACCAATCATGCTTAAATATTTAAATATTGACATATATTTTTTAAAATTTATAAATAAAACACATAAATTAATAAAAATAATGATTAAAATGTTTGAACAAAAAACATTTATTAAAAATAAATAATTTCCATAATAATTTTTTAAAATTTATAATGACTAACAAATAATTTTAATATATAAAAAAATAATTATAATGTTTATTTTAATATTTTAAAAATAATTATTAATATTTACATTAACTTTCTCATTAATTATAATGCTAAACTTCTTGAGCTAAAATAACAAATGTTTCTTTATTGTTTATGTAACATTGTTCATCGTACAAACCAATTGTACTAGCCATCTCGGCATCTTAAATTCATGCTCTCCTTATATTTATATATACTCTTTGATACTCAGCATAATGCTTGTAAAACTTTAAGATGTATTGTGATTTCATATAAAACATAATATGATAAAGTACATTTATATTTATTTATAAAGTACATTTATATTTTTTTCGGAGCACAACACAATATGCATAAGTAGATTTCAATGGAGTAGTGCTATCAACATACCAAAGATTATCAGAAATTATTTATATTGTGTTGACCTGTCCTAGAAGTTGCGTCGCATGATTCCAAAATTAAATATCATAACTTTTTCGAATGTCATGCTCCAAACACGATCTTATATCTATATTATAAGGTGAAAGGCTGTGTTCTGAACACACTCTGCTCAATCACCATACCTTACCATATTCTAGACATAATTTTACTATCTCTCTTTAATATATGTGCTCATCCTCATGTTTACATTACTGATAGAGCTCATTGCTGTTATTACTTGTCGTCATCTTCATTTATCATTTCTTTGTCACAACTTCATCCATAGGTATTTCATACTTTGAGCTTAACCCAAAGTTTTGAGCTTTTGAAGTTCTCACGATTTGTCACCCTTAAGGTTCTCAAGCAGTGACATCTTCCCCCAAAGATTTAACTTAATTACAGAGAGTACTATCTCAAGGTTTAGAGAATTCATCATAAATTGTGTGTAACTTAGTATAAATTTCTCTCTAAAAAATGATGTGATAATTAATATATTAATTTATGCTTTGCAACAGCAAAAAAAAAAAAAAAAAAAATCTATGAACAAAATTTAAAATATCTATTAAACACTATTTAATCGTGTCCAATTAAATTTAATATGATTAATCTATTGACATTTGCTTTTTGATATACATAAGAAATAAAAGATAAAAGATCTCAAGTTTGAACTTTCACAGTACTAATACTAATTAAATTTCATAATATTTAAATTATTTTTTCAACGTATAAAATTAAACATCACTGTAATTAAAAAATTATTATAATAGTTTCACTAGTATTTGTATAAATAATAAAAGGGCTAAAGTAGCAATTCACCCCTGAAGTATTGTCCAAGGTGCAATCAACCCAAAAATTAACTTTCTGGACTACTAAACCTAAAGAGATTCAAATTTTAGCAATTCACCTAAAATTAAGAAAGTGAATTACATGCACATCCTGTAGTAAGTGAGATGTATGAAATGACAATATAAATTATTTTTTTTTCTCTTTCTACCTACTTTTATCTTAATTAAATAAATATATATATACCCACTGCCTAGTACCCACCACCACTTATCATCGAAACACCACTACCAGTTGCACCTTCCAACATTAACACCAATATCACCACCTTAACACCATCACCATTGGCACCACTCAACACACCACCATCTGCACCATCATCAATCGCCACCATCACCTGTACCATAACATCACCACCATCACCGCTCATCACTACCAATACCATCATCGCTCAACACAACCAACAATTACCATTACCACCATAAACACCAATTACACACTATCATCATCAACAGCACCACCACACATTGCCACCCAATACCACCATCAACATCAATAAAATCAAAATCAACAATAGTATATAAAATCAATACAATCAATAATACAAAAAATAAATTCCAACAAAATCCACCACAACATTAAATAAAATCAATATAATAAATAATACATAAAATCAATAAATTAACAAAATATAGATTTTAAAAATTACCCCTTCATTAGAAAACTATTTTCAGAAACCAATTTCAAAGAAGAATCCATTCCTACCTCAACTAAAAACTTGCTACACTGTCAAAATTTCTCTTATCAATTAAATTGATTATCAACCTACCCCTCACCAAGGTTCTCTAATGAGATTTAATTTTCACTTCAGCCTTGAATAAAATCAAATCTAATACTGTTGTCTTCAATTTAAATTCTTAATGGATTTAGATTTCAATCTCAATCTACTGATCCTAAATTCATTGCATCAACAGATGGAAAGAAGTATAATTAAGAAAACAAAAAACAAGAAAAGTAAGTGAAAGATTTTAAGAAAACAAATAAGGAAAAGAAGTAGTAATAGCAGCATCATCGTTCATGGAGGTGGATAGAGCTAGTGTTGATGAAGGTGGATTAAAGCCATCACTAGTTGAGGTGTAGGGCGACAACATAATAGGTGGTGGGTAGGAGGCGAAGGAAGTATTGCTAGAAGTGGGTGAAGGAAAGTGTTGCTAGAAACAGGCGAAGGCAACGTTGCTAGAAGCAGGCGAAGGTGGCGTGAGAGGTGGTGGGTGGGAGGTAAAAATAAAAGAAGCAGCAACAACGACATCACCGGTAAATGAGAGTGTAGGCGACACTAAAGAAGGTGGCATAGGAAACATTGATAGAGATGAGCGATAAAACTGTAGGAGGCGATTCACAGTATTAGAAGCAGTGGGAGTTTTAGCATGAGGCGGTAGGAGTTTAGAAAGATTAAAAAAAAAAGGTAGGATTTATTTTTATTATTAAAATTTATTATTTTGTAAATAAAAAATTTATTTATATATGTAATTTAAGAGAGTGTATTGCACTCTCCAAGTTTAGTGACAAATTGGGGTAACTTGACAAAATTTGAATCTTTTTGTATAACACCCGCATTCTAGAATACATATTCCTTCCTTATGCATTGCATCTTATATATTATAGAATAGTGGACTTAATTTAAATTTGGGTATGTTTATGAATTGTAGAGAGGGACCTAAGTGTAAAGGAAATGGGATTAGATTGACCCAATAAAAAGTTAACGATTATTATGTAATATTCCCATTTCATTAAGGAGCACAAAGGATATTGTGGTGATAAACCTCCACAAATATCTGGAGTTTTCTTTATTTTAATCATGCTTAATTACTTATCCAATTATGTTTACAAGAGGAGGATTGATATGTGTATGTGTGTGTGTGTGTGTGTGTGTGTGTGTGTGTGTAGAGATTGAAGAGGAGAATTCTATTAGGAAAAAAGGGAGTGATTTTTGAAAGGTTTTTGATATTTTGATATTGCCTTTATCATTTAACAAGAGTTTTGGGAAGCTCTAGGAGGTCTGTAAGCAATTGGAGTATCAATTAGTAAGCTATGTATGCATAATTATTGACTGTAGTTAAGTTATATTTATTGCAAAATTCGTGCTCTGTTTTCATGGTCGATTAGTCTTAGGGTTTTGCTATAATTGAGTTTTAAAACTCCAAATTGAGCAAGGTTGGATGCTTTGAAAACTTTAAGGAGTCCCCTACAACTTTTATATTTCGAGTTTGAACTGGAATTGTCATTAAAATGGTCTAACAGGACTCGACATTTTATTGCTCACTCTAGTGGCTTTGTATAACCCGATTTTGTTCAATAATTCCTAAATAATTCTATATGTGTCCAAATTGAGTAATTCTGATTGGAATTGAAAGTAGACTCATAATTCTAGCATTAATAGAAAAACCATGGTCATGGGGCTTATATATGTATCATTTAAATATATCAACTTTGAACATTAAGTGGCACCTAGTTGAATTTGGGTGCAAGTATAATGTTTGCTATGTGAGATTGATATATGGTTATATGTAAGAGTTGGAAAAGATAGAGGAGGCACCACTAACTACGAGAAGCTCTTCTCCATTAAAGAGTTGGAAGCACTTTTGGTAAGTGATTATTAATATATATATATGAATTGATTTTGAAGAAAGCAATTGGATTTCTTCAAAAGGTTTGGAGATTTGGATGTCTCTTTCTTCAGTTTTGATTGTAAAATCATTTTTGAAGAAATATATATATATATATATATTATATTTTCAAAAATTCAAAAATTTGGAAATTCGGTCGGTTATAATCCCTGAACTGAACCTACTTTCGATAAACTGAAAAAATATAGAAACTCAACCGAACCAACCTCTGATTTTTCGTAACCAACCTGAGGCAAACAATCGGCTCAGTTTCGGTCGGTTCTCGGTTCCCAGTCGGCAGATGCACACCCCTAGCTATAAATGTAATCTTAAACCTCAATCAACTCGATGGACTTAAAATAAAGTTGTCATTATACATACTAAGAATCATTTACAATAATATTAATATTTTTATAATACAAGTCCATCTACTAAATAATAGCTAAATCTTAAAAGTACTACAAAAGTCCAAAATATTGGGAAATGTTGGCCCAACCTCTTTAGCCATTGGATAGCACCAAAAAGATCTACTAGTTATTTCTGATGCTACTCTGCTAGATCTGAAAATATTTTAAAATAAAAGAGGGTGAGTACAAAAATACTCAATGAGTGGATTAACTTTAAATACAATACTTTAAAGTAGGAACAATAGCTATCTCTTTAAATAATCATAAAAATATCCATAAAACTGTCTTGAACATCATAATAATAATCAATAATAAACTGCTGAAATATCATAAAATAAGATACTCATAAAATGCCTTGTAAATAATATAGAAATCAATAAGCCGTTAAAATTATAATACACAGTTAACACAAACTGATTTATTTCTTGTCCAAAACATCATAGTAAAACATAAACATAAGCTGATTTCCATCTTTTTGAAATAACATCATATCATAGCTAAACAGTTGCCATAACAACTGAAATACACTGAGAAATAGTTGAAATAAAGTAATGCTTTAGCCAACCCTCTTCTTTACAAGTCGAGTGTTGCTAGCTGAAAGAATATAATGCTTTAGCTAAATCGCTTCCTTACAAGCCGATTTAAGATTGAAACATTATCATTTAGTAAAATGTTATTCCATACACTCCTTAATATGTAACCAAAGATTGTTCTAACACAATGGGCGACATAGATAACAAAGCGTCCTATGTGCATATATACTTGCTATTATAATAATTCTGGTCATACGCATGTGCAGAGCTAAACCACCTAGTTGCACGCCCCCAAGGCTATATGCACAACTAAACGCTGTCCCCAAGACAGTTTCATATTCATAATAAACTTGCTGAAATAAACACCAATCATCATGGTGCAATCTAATGGGTACATAATATGAGTGTATAGTTTTATCCATCAAACCAAATCATTCACATTTCTCAAATTGCTATTAAAACATACTTGATACATCGTAAAGTTGATAATTGTATAAAGCTGAAACATAATCATTTTACTAAAATACTAAACATATCTTTTCTTTAAACAACTTTTGCAATATCAATGATAATTATATGCCATATGTTCTCAATTTCTGATATAAAAGCCAAATAACTGGTAAAACCATGCTTTGTAAACTAATACTTGATAAAATTATATTTGTAAGGAAACATCAAATGTAAATCATAGAAAATTTTTTCCAAACCTTATAAACATAATCTTTTATATACATATATGGTTTTAAAGTAGTTTTATATACATATCCACTCACCTGAGCCTGCCGAACCGAAACCTAGTCGGCTGGCCTTACCCTAACATCTACGGCTCCAATTCAATCCGATCCCAATATCCGTAAAAAAAACATCAGAAAACCATCTTAAATTTTGATTCTACTCAAATTAGACTGATCTACGACTAAAGGATAGGTTAAAGGACCCAAAAAATGGTCCAAAAATACTCAAAACTGAGTTTCAGAGCCCAACTGGCCACTGAGGCGTTACCAAGCTGCACAGAGGCAGGTGCCCCAGAGGAGTGCAGAGGTGCATGTCTCTTGTGCAGAGGCATATGCATCTGTACAGAGGTGCATGTCTCATGTGCAGAGGCGCATGCCTCTGCACAGAGGTGCCCTCCTCTAGGCAGACAGGTTCTGCATCTGAAAATTGACAAAAATCATAAATAAACAACCCAACACAATTCCAAACACAATTCTAAACATCTCAGGTGTCTATTTTTCATCAATCCATGTATCAAAACTTAAAAATTCAACCAAAACATCAATTTTTGGTATAAAACAAAAATTAACAAGTTTAATATAAAAATTTACTCACAATTGCTTTTGTAAATCTTGAATTTGATAAAGGAAGTTTTGATTTATTGTCTGAATCCTCGAAATTATGAATAAGAAGAAGAAAATTTGAAGAAGATGAAGTAGAGAAGAAAAGAAGAAAAATAGAGGGAATGAGAGAAAGAAAGAAAGAAAGAAAATGGATTTTACTTCCTCTTCTCTTACAAAAAAGTAGGAGAAAGGGTTTGCTACAGCAGTGAAATTATTTTTATTTTTGAAAACGTAAAATATCTGTTTTGACCCATGAATGTTCCTTAGGTACAAAACAACCCTCAGAACTTATTTATATTGCAAATAAATTCGTAGACTCATATAAAACTTAGGGAATTCTAGAGCAGGATGTTATAATTCTCTCTCTCTTAAGAAATTTCATCCCCAAAATTTGTAATGCTAACCTCAATGTTCCTCCTGCTCCTCTATACTCCAAGATAAACACAATCATGATCCTAGGTTAAAATAACATATAAACATCTTAATAAAAAATAATCAATTTACCGGTATCAACTTCTGGATAAGAAAATTCTTTATCTCGAGTCATAGCTAGGGGTGTTCATCAGTCAGTTTTTGGGCTTTTTTTGACCGAACCGAAATAACCGAATTTGAAGAAATCAGAACCAAACCGAATTAGGTCCAAAACCGAACTGAACTGAAATTTTTGGGTAGAAAACTGAACTGACTGAACCGAACCAAAAATTTTAAGAATATTGATTATTTTTATATTAAATTTATATATATTTTTAACAAAATATTTATAAAAAGTAAAAAAAATCAGTAATTTCGGTTAATTGAAATTTTTTACATAAAACTGAACCAAACCAAATTTCAGTTCAGTTCGGTTCTAAAAATTTAAAAATTCTAAAAATGCAAACCGAACTAAACCGAATAGTATCAGTTCGATTTTCGGTTCGAACATTTCGGAGGGCGTGAACACCCCTAGTCATAGCAGACACTTTGGCCTGAGTCAAAGGTCTATTTGTTGGGCATTTTGCCCTTGCTGAGAGGTTACAGAAACAACACCACCTCTACCCATATTAGGGCTAGAACCCGTGGTGACTTGCCTATTCGATACAAAACTTCTACTACCACTTTGATTTCTAGGAATTGCATCCCCTCGTCCTGAACCACCATACTGTACTAGTAAAGGACAATCTCTTTTAAAATGCCCAACTTTTCTGCATTCAAAATAACTAAAAGATCTCTTCCTACACTCTCCTGCATGAAACTTACCACAATTCATGCATTGAGAATATGTGAGTTCTCTTTGATCATTCTATAGTATACCACTCCAAGATTGCCTCTAGGCACTAACCGAGCTATCAGCTGGTTGCCTTATAGAACCCTGACTCATCTGAGGCTGATTAGCTTATTGCCCCGTACTCATATATGAATATTGACCACTACTATCATACCCAGATCTACGAGGTACTGAGTCAACCACTCTGCTAGCTTGCTCATCACTAACATCTTGAGAGGAACTTAAAATGAACTTTTTATTCTTATACTCTAACTCCAATTCCTCTTTCCTTGCCTTCTCAAAAGCAAGTGTCTTCTGAACTAACTCTCAAAAATTATTTTCTTCATACCAAGCTATTCCAGTTTTCATATAAGCTTTTAAGCCACTCTTAAACCTATCACACTTAATTTCCTCTGACGTCATAATCTTTGAAATAAAATGATAGAGATCCTCAAATCTATCTGCATATTTTTTAACTGACATACTACCTTAAGTCAAATTAAAGAAAGCCTCCTGCTTGCTTTTCTTATAACTACCTGTCAGATACTCCTTATGGAACTTCGTAAGGAATATATTCCATGTCAGCTCTTCACCATAAAGACGGCGGACTCTAGTCATCCAATCATCTGCTAATCCTTTCATAAACCCATACACATTCTGCATTTTCTTAATTTTTGACAATTCTAAGATAAGGAAAGCTTTCTCCAACTTCTTCAGCCATTCATCATGTAGCACCCTCCAAGTACTATAAACAAGTGTCCATACATTATATCAATTATATGGCATATGAAAGATTTTCTCAAAAATTTATATTTATACCAAACTCTTATAATATACATACATTACACCTTTATGTACATACATAATTTTTAATCAAAATAAATATATTGTTCAAATACAAAATATTTGAATGTTATGATGATGATGCTCATGAGGATGGAGATGTCGACACCAAGCCTGCCTTTGACCCATCTGAGCTCACGAATAACCCACTTCAAGCTTTCAATTAACCAGCCTGAAAACCATAATTTATAAAGGAATGAGCTTACGACTTAATAAGTAATTATTAATATAACCACATATATAGTTCTTCTCAAGAAATAATTAAGGAAAACACATAGCATACCTTATAACACATCAAAATACAAAAATTTAACATTTAGACTGCATATGGGAGTCTAAATGACAAAGGAGCAAATGAGCAATAAGATTTCAAGCTCATTTTGAAAATCTTAAAAATTTATTCTAGCAAATCTCAAACTTGAAACTTGTAGGGAACTTTTTAAAGTTTCTGTAGCATCAAACCACGCCTCATTTGGAGGTCTACAGCTCAAGTTATAGTCAAAATACTATAATTCTACAAGCAGTCCACGCATGGCTGTGTGAGGAATGCACACGGCCGTGCACCAGTGCCTGAGAGCTCGAATTCCTCAGCTCTGTGTCCGCACGGCCATGCTAAATTGGTACATGGCCGTGTCTGAGAGTCTGCTTGCATGGCCTACAGACCATGTTGCACTCTATTGACCATAACTCCCTCTACTAAATTTGGATTTACGTGATTCAAGAAGCTACGAAAAGCTAATTCAGAGGACTACAACTTTTATGAAGATACCTGAGCTGAATTCAATTATATGGATTGACTGAAATATCCTTGAAATGACTAGTAATGTCAAATTATATGAATGTAACTCAATTCAAGCTACAACATTACATTATAAACACACTAGTCTACACCTAATATCCATTTACATCACAACAAGATTTCTAAACATTCAAACAATATTGTTGGTGTCTCATATATACCAAATCTCATCATTTTAATAACCATCTAGCAAATGCTAGCATAAATACTTGGGTGATACTCAATATCTACACCCCATTAATCATCACATATAATTTATAATCATTCACAAGATTTACACATCCATATTCATCATTTCATCACACTTCAATCACTCATTCTTACATTATCTCTCTCAAAAGCATAGCTTAAAGTATGTGTAAATCACTACATCAATTAGTACCCCTGTGATCATATTCAACAATATATTTGGTACTCATAACCAAATTCACTATAATTCAAGAGTTCATATACAATTCGCATCATCATTCTCACATTCAATTCATATTTAATATGTATGCAGATATGGTGCTAAAATGCATAATTATGCTTGTTAGTAATCCGACCAGAATTCTTAACACATGTCACACATGTTTCTGACAAAGCTCACATTATTCTCTTTATTTTCTGTTTCTTTTTCATATATTCGTGGCAATTCCTGAGACTCTATACCCAGCTCAGTTTCAGATCTCATACGTGCGCATATATATATATCATATGAATGGCCACACCTGAGACTCTCTGCCCAGCTCAGTCTCAGGTTGTGGAGCTCAATCTTCACACACAGTTTCCTCACATTTCTCACATCAATACATATGCATATATTTCATCATTTCGTATTCAACCATACCACCTCAAGTGGCTTTCACAATTCAATATATCAAATTTTGCATATGTACAATCATATCATCATAATCCA
>CATIWO010543028.1:0-16591 GCA_949673435.1 Macaranga tanarius | reverse complement strand
TTAAATGCATATTCATCACCAATTAATAAATATAATAATACTTAATAAAATAACAAAATATCATCAAAATCTCTACCAAACCCCTTAATGAAATGGAATTAATTTACAATAGCCCAAACCTTATTATTGTGACAATTCACTTCAAACTTTCTTTTCAATTTGGTCCTTCTCTACACTTTACCAAATCTTAAACTTAAATAAAGTCTACTAACTCTTATGTATAAAATGCAATATATATATATATATATATATATATATATATATGTCATAAATACGTATGCTAGAGGGGCAGGTGTTACACTTTCTCCCATACAAGGCTTCATAAGATGCCATACCGATACTATAATGACATCTATTGTTGTAGGCAAATTCTAATAATGGTAAATGGCCATCCCAAGTACCTTTGAACTCTAAAGTACAAGCTCTCATCATATCTTTCAGTGTCTGGATCATCCTTTCTGATTGACTATCTGTTTATGGATGAAAAACGGTACTAAAATGCAACTTCATCCCCAAAGCTTTTTGTAAACTGTCCCAGAAATATAAAGTGAATCTCAGGTCTTTATCAAACACAATAGATAAAAGAACTCCATATAGCCTCAAAATTTTTGTAATATATAAAGAAGCTAACTTGTCTAAGGAATTACTCATTTGTATCGGCAAGAAATGAGTCGAATTGGTCAACTGATCAACTATCACTCATACTGCATCATGCTTCCGAAATGTATGTGGTAGTCCAATCATAAAGTCTATAATAATTTTTTCCTATTTCTATTCCAGAATTACCAAAGGACGCAGCTTTCTAGCAGGAGCTTGATGTTCTGCCTTTACTTGTTGACAAGTTAAATATCTTGTAACAAACTTGGCTATATCTCTTTTCATTGCTGGCCACCAATAAAATGACTTCAAATCTCGATACAATGTTGTGCTACCGAGATACATTGCATAAGGAGCAGTATGTGCTTCATTTATGATTTGCTTTTTTAATTCACCGCTATCTGGCACACATACATGATTTTTAATCATCAACATACCATCCTCCCTCATGATAAATTGCGTACTGAGTCCTGCTTCTACCTTCTCTTTCATCTTCTTTAAGTAGGAATCTTCCATTTGGACATCTTGAATTTGGTCCTCCAGTGATGGTTTGATTTATAATGCAACTAGTAAGTGGTCTACTTCAATATCAATTGAAACATTCATTGCCCTTAAAGCCACTAATTTGTCCATATAATGACAAATCAATCCAGCAGTGTACTCTCTAATTTTTTTGCTTAAAGCATCCGCTATAACATTTGCCTTTCCCAGATGATAATAAATAGTGCAATCATAATCCTTCAATAATTCCATCCATCTTCATTGTCTCAAGTTTAATTCCTTCTGAGTAGGAATATACTTTAAGCTTTTATGGTCGGTGAAGATAGAAAATGTCTATCCATATAGGTTATGCCTCTAAGTCTTTTAAAGCGTGTACAATGGCGACTAACTCCAAATCATATGTCGAGTAGTTTATTTCATGAGGCCTCAGTTGTCGAGATGCATAAGCTATCACCCTTCCATTCTGTATAAGCATATAACCTAATTCTTGTCCTGAAGCATCAGTGTATACCATAAAGCCTTTATTACCAGTTGGTAATGCTAAAACAGGAGCCGTAGTGAGAGTTTCTTTCAACTTTTTAAAACTCCGTCGACATGCTTTATCCAATTGATAAGAAATATTTTTCTTCAATAAGGCTGTCAATGGTTTGGCAATAATAAAAAAATCCTTCATAAATCTTCTGTAATAACCGGCTAAACCCAAGAAACTTCGAATCTCAGTCATACTTCTAAGTGCTTCCCACTCCAAGATGGCTTTAATCTTTGATGGGTCTGGCTGTACTCCTTCTTTAGATACAATGTGGCCAAGGAATGCAATTTCCTCCATCCAGAATTTACATTTACTGAATTTTTCATACAACTGCTTCTCCCGAAGTATTTGTAAAACTATTCAGAGATGCTTCTCATGCTCTTTCTGACTTGATGAATAGATAAGTATATCATCGATAAACATAATAATAAATTGATCCAAATAAGGTTAAAAGGTATTGTTCATCAAAGACATAAAGGCCACTGGTGCATTGGTTAACCCGAATGGCATGACTAAGAACTCAAAGTGTCTATATTGGGTTCTAAATGCCATTTTTAGAATGGAACTTTCTGCTACTCGAAGTTGCCAGTAATCAGATCTCATATCAATCTTTGAAAATGTTGAAGCATTCTTTAACTGGTCAAGCAAATTGTTAATTCTAGGCAATGGATATTTATTATTCACCGTGATCCTGTTCAAGTGCCTGTAGTCGATACATGATGAGCATGAAATATGCATGTATTGAACACTCTATTTTGTTGAATATTAAGTTTAGAAATGCATTGTTTAGTTAGTTTTTAGTTAATTTAGTTAGTTTTATTATTTTATTTTAATTTAAGTACTTTTATGTTAAATAGGTAATTTTTGTTTAGTTTGTGGTTGTAGGATACATTTGAGAAGAGATGGAGATAGAGCTTGAAGATAAAAATAAGATTGAAGCTTAAAGTTAGAAGTTATCCTTACATCAGGGCACATGGCCATGCGCATGCCCATGTGTGGAGTGGCATGCCCATGCCTGAATTGAAGAAGAGACAGTCACAGATCACATGCTCATGTACACGCCCATGTGCCAGTCATACGCCCATGCCTTGCCCATGCCTGATTCTAAGATTTCAGAGTTATTTTGATATATAGGTGTGTCCAATTATTGCGTACCCATGCATGATGATGTGGCAGCCAATCAAAAGTGGATTTTAAGCTGGAGTTTGAATAGACAGAAGCTCATCTTTTAAGCCTATATTTAGATAGAGTTTGGGAGAGTTTAAATGACCTTTTTCATTAGGAAACTAGGTTTTTTAAATAGAACCATTTGTTTTTCATTTAGGGAGAGCTAGTTTTTAGTTTTAGTTTTAGTTTTTGGTTCTCTACTCTCCTAGTTCTTCAGAATACATTTTCATTTTATTTTACTTAGTAGAGGAGATACTTGGTTTGAAATTAGAAGAGCAAGGCTTCCTTACATTATTTGGAAGGGGGTTTTTCTTGTATCACTCTTTTATTTAATTGTTATTATGTTCAGAATGGTTTCCAATTTTTGTTTGTTTTCTTTTACTTTTAACATGAGTAGCTAAATCCTTTTTAGGGTTCTTATTCTGAATTGACCATATGCTTATTGTAATTTACATTAGGTTACTAGATCCGAATTCATTGGTTGTTGTTGTGCTTAATGTCATTTTAGGACTGATCACCCTAGAATTGAATTAACACTATAGGCTTAATCGAGAGATAGCATCTGTAGGAATAGGCAACAACCTATTGATTGCTTAATTAGTTTAGAGATAGTTAAGTGGATTAATATTGATTTAAGATTGTGTTTAAAATTAGAATTAAAAGATATTAGGTTGGTGAGAGCTAGTAAACTTAGTGTTAATTAATCTCCAATTAATTATAGGTTTATCTGAGAGAAAAATCTATAGTTGCTAAGATCCCTTCAAAATGAATTAGAAATAGTTAAACCTAGTTGGTTAATCAATCCTTTGAAATGGTCCAATTGAGAATAAGAACCCTAACTTTTAAACTTTACATTGAATTTGCGTTTTTATTTTTTTTTAATTTAGTTTTTTTTCTTGGAAAATTAAACTCTATTTTGTTGTCTGAACAAACAAATATAGTTAGTATTACAATATTCAATCTACAATCTCTGTGGGATGATATCTTTATTTACTACTTGATACGATTCTGTGCACTTACGAATTATACTACATCAATACACAGTCTCAAACTTCCATCCTTCTTCTTCACAAACAACACCGGTGCTCCCCAGGGTGATATATTTGGCCTAATGAACTCCTTTTCTAACAATTCTTCCAGTTGCTTCTTCAATTCTTTCAACTTTAAAGGTGCCATTCTGTATGGAGCTATTGATATACGTGTCGCCCCCGGTATGGTATCAATCTCAAAGTCCACTTCTCGATGTGGTGGCAAACCCTGCAATCCTTTAGAAATAAATCTTGAAATTCTTTAACAACTAGTACATCTATCACCCCCGGACTCACTTTTGATATATCAACAATATTAGCCAAATATGCTTCACACCCATCTCTAATCAATTGAAATGTTGTTATAGCAGAAATAAGACAAACAGGAATAATTTTTTTCTCTCCCACTAACACTACTTTTCTCTGTCCCAGAATCTCTATCACCACTTCCTTTGTATAACAATTAACAATAGCATAGTAATAAGACAACCAATCCATCCCCAAAATCATATTAAACTCTTCTAATTTGATGACTACTAAATCTGCATAAAAAGTCATATCATCGACTACTATAAGGCATGATCTAACCACCTTATTCACAACTACAACACCCTTAGCCGGCATAGATACACAAATATCATGTTCTAATAATTCAATAACACCATGAACTTTCAATGCAAATTCATACGATATAAATGAGCATGTAGAACCCGGATCTATTAATACAAAGGCATTACAACCAAGGATAGTATAGGTACCTATCACTACATCCGGTGTATTATGAGCTTCTTGTCTGGTTATAGCATAAACTCTGGCTTGACTTAGAGTTTGACCAATAGATTCAATCGGTGCTGAAGTGCTCACTCCACTTCCTCTTGCACAACCTCTACCTCTACTAGCTTATGGAAAATTTTCCCCAGCACTACTTTAGACTGTCATTTGGGATTCTCCAACACCTATCCTCATTGGGCAATCCCTCATGAAATGACCCGGTTGGTTACAATGATAGCATATGATAGGTTTTGGACCCCAACATTCCCTGGAATGAAATCTATCACACTTATTGCACATTGGAGCTGACATGCCATTTGTGGATCTACCTCTAGCAACATTTCTTCGACTATCTACCCTTCCACCTCCTTTAGTAAATGTGCTCCCTGATGATTGGCTAGGTCGAATCGACCCACGTCCTCTAAAACTTCCTCGTTGAAACCCAGCACCCCGAAAAGATGATCCACTACTAGTTCTTGTTGAAGTGGTAAATGTACTAATAGCTTTTTGTTTCTTGGCTTCTAATGTGTTTCTCTCTACTATTATTTCCTCAGCTCTAAGTGCTGTATCTAGTAGATCCCTATATGTAGGGGGTTTAATGGCTATCTATTCTCGAATTTCAAGGCTCAACCTTCTCTCAAACTTGTCTCTCTTTAACTCATCAGTTGCTCATTCTTCTGGTGCATATTTTGAAAGTTTGACAAACTGAACCTCGTATTCGGTAACTGATAAATCATTTTGCTTCAAATTGAGGAACTCCAACTTCTTTCTAGCTTTACAAACAATTGGCATGTATTTATCAGTGAACTCCTTCAAGAAATCAGCCCATGTTAATGTTTTCGGTACACTTCTACTTCTGGGCACAGTCTCTCACCAGTCAAGTGCATCTTACTCAAATAAAGTTACTGCGTAGCTCATCTTCTTCTCCGTTGTACATTCTATTCGGTTCAACACTCTCTTTGTATTTCTTAACCACTCTTCTGCCACCATTGGATCGGTGGTCCCAGTAAAAACTTTGGCACCTTATTTCCTTATCTTCTCATAGTGATCATCTAGAGCACTATCCGCTGGTTTTTAGGTCACCTCCTTCATAATCTGAATAAATTCCTGTATAAATGGTGGATATGTAGCTTGTGCAGGAGGAGGTTAAGGTTGTAATTGTACAGGTGCACCTACTGAATGCATTAATGACTGACTATGCACAGACTCAGACGACTCTTCTGGGCTGATATATGGAGCTTAGTATCCTTCTATTTTGACATATGCAACACATATTAACTATTCATCACCTATGACTTATGCATTATATGCCATGAATGCAACATATATACATGTCCTGAGGGAATCTAATCCCTGCTCTAATACCACTAAATGTGATGCCCAAAACTATAACCATACATGTGGTCATTCTCAAACAAAAACACGTGGTACAATCAAACCTCCACACAAGGCATAATAAAATTTAATCGATAAAATGTACTATATATAACCAATACCTATAAAAAAACAAAGAGTGATTAGAATTACACACATATAATTCATATATGAACAGCTTAATACAATGCTACAACAAAAATGCCAAAATGCATATGGAGGATGATGGTCGGATACACCATAGCTCACTTTGGCCTACCTAATGACTCAGACGTAAGCTTTAAGCCCTTAGTCTAATCAAGTCCTGAAAAGTTTCAACAGCAAAGGGATGAGTTTGTAACTCAATAAGTAACTACTAATACAGTTGTACACATATACTAATTACATAACAAAGAGTTGATAGAACATGAAATCCAATATTAATAATACATTCTAATGACCATAAAATAGCCTTATAATTCTCTGCTAAGTCTATACACAATCAGCATGAAGTTACATTACAATTGGCACTACTCTAAGTGCTCAAAGAAGTCTGAAAGAAGAAGAAGTATGTGAGGAAGCTGGGCTCCTCATGGTTGCTTCCTCACGGTCACGAGCTAGACCGTGAGTAGCCAGGCTAAAACTAAATCACTGTGAAAAATGGCCTGGGGTGTTCACAGTTGCTTCTTATTGTCGCAAGCTGACTGTGAGCAACCCAAGCAAGGCTAAAACTCCCCTTTTGCCAATCTAATGCTTACCAAACCTTTTTATATGCAAATATAACTCAAAACAAACTTAAAAACACTTCATAAACATACCAAACATCACCAATTCATTCATCAACACATAATTCTCAATCATTCACAAGTAAAAAGTATCAATATTCATCACTTCATCACTAAAACAACCTATTCACATATTGCACCTCATTCAAAAGCATAAATTCAAAGTATATATATTTCAATATAAGAGTTAATATTCAACCGGACCTTTCCTCACATAAATACCTCACACTTAGCTTCATTGTCTATGTTTCTCATAATTCATTATCAATCAAATGGCCATTTAGTGAAACTATTTGCCCGACTCAGTCTCACTTCTCATATGGGTAGCTATACGCCCGGCTTAGATTACCCATCACACACAATATTTCAATATCAATTAAATGGCCATTAGTGAGACTATCCGCCCGACTCAATCTCACTTCTCATATGGGTAGCTATACGCCCGACTCAGCTTGCCCATCTCACAATCACACATTCTCACATTCCTCACACATTACACCTTCAAGTAAAATACATCATAACTAATATAATACAATATAATTCTATGCAATTGCATCTCAACAAGTCATTATAACAACTATTCACTAATATTCCATCAAAGCTCATTATCATAACTTTCAACATACATACATATAGTATCCACTATGCCATACACATATATCATCAATTGCCAGCATCCTCATCATATTTCCAATACACAAAAAGGTAGAACTCATTCCATATCATTTCACTAATTTATATATAATTTTAATTTCATTAAAGGAAGTACACAAAATATACACACAATAGCTTAGCATATATATACAATATGTGTAAATAATTACTTACCTCCACGTGCCTCCAACCTCAACAAAGGTCTTTCTTTTAATTATGAGTGCTTTTCTTTCCTTTATCAATACCTACACATAATTGTATATCAATTCAACAAATAAAGAGTACAATTCACCCTAACCTCACAAAGTGCAACTATATGCTCAAAGTTTAACTTGACCTAAAGATACACATACAAATCCAATAACCTCTATATTGCTACTGAAGATAGGGTTATGTGTCTACTACAATTTTCAATTGGAATTATTCACTTTAGATAAGTATGAAATTAGTTATGGATTTGAGAATCTATTCGGGCAAACAGGGCACTCATATGAGCAATAAAATATCCGGCCCTAATTGACCCTTTTAGCAACGAATTCAGTTTAAACCCAAAACATAAAAGTTATAGAGGACTCTCTGAAGTTTCCAGAGAGTCTAAATATGCTCAAATTAGAGCTCCATAGCTCAAGTTATGGCCAAAATAAGAAAATTGAAAATAAAGGAGGCATAATTCAAATTTCCCAACAATCAAACTCAACCTAAATCAATCCAAGAACACAAGAAAGCTTACCAATTAAGCTCCAATGGATATAAAATATTCTAATGTCCCCCAATTGCTAGCTAAAACAAAATCATAAGCTCTCCAAAACTCACTCTTCTTCTTACTCCCAATTCTCTACATACTCTACCCAAACAACACTTACACACATATATACACATATAATAATGCACCAATCAAAAGCCAACAAATTACCTTCCTAAAGCCTCAAAATATTTAATGCCCAACAAATATAATAAATGCATATTTATCATATAAATATCAATAATAATATATTCTAATTAAATATAACCAAATATCACTAAAATAGCTACTTAGCCCCTTAATGAAATGGACATATTACACAATAGCCCACAACTTTCAATTATGACAATCTAACCCTAAAGTTATCTTATAATTAGGCCCCTCTCTACCAATATACACATTCCCACACTTAAACATATTCCACAACCGGACTCTATATGTCATGAATACATAATGCATGAATAGTGCATCTAAATGTGGGTGTTACACTTTCTACTATCAAGGCATCCAACAAAATCTGAATCTGAATATCCAATTACCTCAAATATATAAGCATGTAATTGTTTATTTTTTATAGGTACCTCAATACTTTCTTTGTAGCTTTCTAATGAACAATTCAAAGATTACTTTGATACCTGCCCAATATTTTGACCGCAAAACTGATGTCCGGTCTAGTACAAATTTGAAAGTATATCAAACTTCCAACAACAGAAGCTTATGAAATTGATTCCATCTATTTACATTCCATATAATTTTTTCTGGCACTCTATAAAACTAAATTTGTCACATTTCTGTATAAGAATAACCCTAGGTGAATATTTATTCATATTGAATTTCTCAAGAACTTTTTCAATATAAACTTTCTGAGATAGTCCTAACAATCCACATGATCTATCATAAAAATTTCTATTCCAATCACATAGGATGCCTCTCTCATATTTTTCATTTCAAAGTTCTTTGCAAAAAATTTTTTAGTTTCATGCATTATTCTTAAATCATTAGCAGCAAGTAAGATAGCATCAACATACTGAACTAAAAATATAAACTTACTCCCATTGATATTTTAGTATATACATCGATTAATTGTATTTTTTTTTTAAACCAAAAGATGTAATAATAGTATTGAAATTAATATACCATTGCCGAGAAGCTTGTTTAAGTCTGTATATTAACTTCTTAAATTTACACACCATTTGAATTTTACCTTGTATGGAAAAACTCTCGGATTAATTTATGTAAGCTTCCTCCTCTAAATCTCCATTCAGAAAGGTTATTTTCATATCCATTTAATGTAACTCTAAATCATAATGAGCAACCAGTGCCATAATTATTCTTAATGATTTTTTTTTGAGACTTGAAAAAATGTCTCTGTATAATCAATGCCACCTCTTTAAGTATAAACTTTAGTAATAAGTCTGACTTTATATATTTCAATATTGCCTTTTCAGTCGTACTTTGTTTTAAAGACCTATTTACAACTAACTTTTTCACAATTTTCTAGCAAGTCAACAAGATCTGAGACATTGTTTTACTTTATTGATTTCAACTCATCCTTCATAGCATCAATCTATTTATCAGATTCAACACTTTTTATGGCTTGTGGATACAAAACTGGATCCTCATTGATTCTAATATTGAAATCTTACATTTGTAAATATACCACATAATCATTCGGAATAACTGATCTTCATTCTCTTTAAGATTTTCTAACTCATATTCCTTATGGTTCATTTACATTAGTCATATGTGAGTTAGTTACTTTATGGGATGGTTCTTCATTTGAATGTTGTATAGTATTATTAATATGTCCTTCAATACTTAGAACAATATTTGACAAAGTAATAGATGAAAGAGCATTCATATGTAAAGGAATGTTTACACTAATTTCCTTTATCTCCACACTTTAGCATTCATTATTCCCACTAACATCACCATTCTCAATAAATATTATATTTTTGATTTCAATAATTCTCAGACTATGTTTTGAATAATAAAACATATACCCTTTAGATTTCTTTAGGCAACCAATAAAGTAACCACTAATAGTTTGAGAATTTAACTTTCTTTCATGTGGATTATAAATTCTTACTTCCGCTAGGCAACCCCAAATATATAGGTGCCGTAAACTAGGTTTCCTTCCTGTTCACAATTTAAAAGGAGTCTTTTGAACTGCCTTACTAAGAACCCTATTCAATATATATATTGTGATTTTGAGTACATACATCCACAATGATTTGGGTAGACAAAAGTTACTCATCATACTCCTAACCATATCCATCAAAGTCCGATTATACTTTTATGCTACACCATTTTATTAAGGTGTACCTGACATTATATACTATGCATATATGCCATGAATTTCAAGGAATTTTACAAATAGACTAGGACACTATATCATATTTTTTTTATAATTTTCACCATTATATTTTTCATAATTTTTACCACCTCTATTAGATCTTACAATTTTCACCTTTTTATTGAATTACCTCTCAATCTACTTTATGTATACCTCGAAAGCATTTACTGATTGAGATTTTTCATTAAGCAAATACATACAATCATTACGTGAAAAATCATCAATAAAGGTGATAAAATATCTTTCTCTATTAATAGTTGGAGTGTCAAAAGGTTTACAAATATCGATGTGTATAATTTTAAGAAGTTGAGTGCTTCTTGTGACTCCTTTCTTAGAATGCTTGGTTTACTTACTGATAAATATGAGAATATCATGTCCCCATACCCACGGATCTAAGTCCAAAGAGGACTCTATATCTACATACGAAATCAATAATCAATAAGGATAAAGAGACCTAATTGGTAATGAATTAGGACTCACATAATACTAATCCGAATAGGACTAAGTATGTCCCTCTTGTGCCTATATATAGGCTTATATTTCTCATTATGAAATATCTTGAATAATTCACTTTAACTTAAGCATCAGAGAGCCTACAGATCGAAGATTCTAGGTTCGTCTAATTTTCTTTGTGCTTGTAGGTACAAGAGAGGAGTTTACATTCATTAATTGACTCTTTAGGTCATTCTCATTGGTAGCCTCCCACCGAAGAATATCCTTCTTCAAGCGATGGCATTCCGAAAGATGACCCCGAACTAGTGGATTGAAGATGCTCGGATCTCCAATCCTCTTCTCTATCCAAGGCATCAGATTGGGACAAGCCTCTAATATCGGGCATTTAAACTGAATATCTCCCTCATCAGTGGCGGGTTTATAAGTCCTTTCTGAACCCCTCACTCGTTTCCTTTTTATTTATTAGGAGTTTCAACTTCTACATGAGCAGGGGGAGAGAGCCGAACCCCATAATCCTCAACGTTGATAGGTGGAACACCAGGGTTGGTAGGAACTTCAGGAGTTTCATCTACAATATCGATAATATCTTCCATGAAATTATTAAAAAGATCAGCCATCTACACAATAGAAAAGAGAGTTAGATAAATACCTCTGAATTTCGGAACTCCACTTATAATATCATAAACACCAGCATCAGTTGGATGCTCGTGTCTATATATAAATTTTTCAACATAAATGTTGGCAGAGGGTTCCAAGGTGGAACACCAAAAGTGAAGCTTTGCAAGAAAAGTGAGATCGATTTCCTCTATGAATTCAAATAATCATCTAACCGTTTGGATTTCATTCGCCTATGTCACAGGCACTTGTTGGAAATCAGTTTCGTGTTCGATGAAGAAAAATTTACTTTTCCAATCTCGACTGATGTCAGATAATTTTTTGAATAAACCAAAACTAGAAATGCTAGACATGGAGTAGGTGAGATCACCTTTCTTTTTTATCAATGAAAATATATACTGATGCATTTGAACTGTAGGTTTACGACCGTGTGAATGAATGAGTTCACAAAAAGCAGTAAGGAACCTATACCCGTTCAGATGTAATTGACCCAGAGTAAAGTTATAGGCACAAAAGAATAATTTTAAAAAAGGATCTAAAGGAAATCGAAGACCCCCTTCTAATTGGTCTGTATAAATAACTATCCTATTCCTCTTCTCATCTTTATCAGGGTTGTGGTGAGCCCTAATATGAGAAGTTGCTTGAAAGAACTTATATTCAGCAGGAATATTATATTTTTCTACACTTTTAAATAACTTCCTTATGAAGTATTGGAGGGAACTTAGATGGATCTAGGGGAAGCCTAGGAGCCATAATAATAAAAAGATAAACAATAAATGCAAATGAAAGATCAAAATGACAAAGGAAAAAGGAAATGACCTTTGAAGCTTTGAAAAAAGGAACACGAGCTTTTAACTGCCTGAAGAATCTAGAGAGAAAGCAGAGCTCTAGAGAGAGAAGGTTGAGAAGAATGCTGTGATAAAGGAAAATGATCTTAAGAAAGGTTTATAAAGAGAGGAATAAATTTACTATACCTCACATACCCTTGGCGATTGATATTCCAGTATTTCACCTAGAGAAGGGTATTTAAGGAATGTAAAAGATGAAACGATGCCTTGAAAAATGAGAAGACTCGAATAGTTATATTAACATATAGAAGTTTCATTTATTGAAAAGGTAAAAACGAACCTCTTGAGGTCAAAACTTACGAACCTTTCCAGATTCAAAACAAACGAACCTCATAAAGTCAAAACTTACGAACCTTTCAAGGTTCAAAATAAATGAACTTCATAAGGTCAAAACTTACGAACTTTTCAAGGTTAAGAAAAAATGAACCTCTTAAGGTTCACAACATACGAACCTCTTAAGGTTCAAAATATACGAACCTCTCTAGGTTCAAAATATACGAACCTTTCAAGGTTCAACACAAACAAACCTTATAAGGTCAAAACATATGAACCTTTCCAGGTTCACAACGTACGAACCTTTCCAGGTTCACAACATATGAACCTTTCAAGGTTCGTGACATACGAATATCCCAAGGTTCAACATCTTACGAACCTCTTAAGGTTCAAATCTTTGATGCTTCTAAATAAGCGACCTTCTCAACGGAGGGCCTTCACTTGTAATTTACAGAATAAAATGAATTATGACTTTTGAAATACTAGGTGTTACTACCTTTATTAATCGATAGCTCTTTCGAATATAAATATTCGATACCATTGGGGGAGACTTCTGATAAATATAAGAATATCATGTCCCCATACCCACGAATCTAAGTCCAAAGAGGACTCTATATCTACATACGAAATCAATGATCAATAAGGATAAAGAGACCTAATTGGTAATGAATTAGGACTCACATAATATTAATCCAAATAGAACTAGGTATGTCCCTCTTATGCCTATATATAGGCTCATATTTCTTATTATGAAACATCTTAAATAATTCTCTCTAACTTAAGCATCGAAGAGCCTACGGATCGAAGATCTTAGGTTCATCTAGTTTTCTTTATACTTGTAGGTACAAGAGAGGAGTTCACATTTATTACTTACCCTTAATATAATCCACACAAATTCTGAGATCATTAAAATCTAAATTTGGAAGAATTTCATTATTTACTAATCTTTATAACATTTCTTTGGATATATGATCCAAATATTTATGCCACAAGTAAGTAAAATTTTCATTCATCATACTACGTTTAAGTATAATATTGTCATTCAATTAATGCCTTTATGTGATTTCCATAAATAGAAAATCACTTATTGCATTTATGGTTCGAAATCGTAATAAATTCCTATATCATATTGGACACACATGAGTAGCAATACCATAATCAAAGCTACCAAGTATTATTAGGAACTTCAGCTAGATTTGATTCGAAAAATACAGAAACATAATGAAAGATATATTCCTTTTTGAACTAAACCTTATATTTTAAGCAATTTTTCTAATAGTGTCCTTCTTTCTTACAGAAGTGACGTCTATCAATCTTTAATTCGTTCATTTTTTTCTGCCTGAGAAGTATTAGTAGACCTTTTAATTTTCTTAAACTTGTTAGATCCAAACATTTATGCCACAAGTAAGCAAAATTTTTATTCATCATGCTACGTATAATTTAATATTGTCATTCAATTAATGCCTTTATGTGATTTCCATAAATAGAAAATCACTTGTTGCGTTTATGGTTCGGATTGTAATAATTCCTACATCATATTAGACACATGAGTAGCAACACCATAATTAAAGCCACCAAGTATTATTAGGAACTTCAGCTAGATTTGATTCGAAAAATACAGAAACATAATGAAAGATACATTCCTTTTTAAACCAAACCTTACATTTTAAGCAATTTTTTTGATAGTTTCTTTCTTTCTTACAGAAGTAACATCTATCAATCTTTAATTTGTTTCTTTTTTTCTGCCTGAAAAATATTAGCAGACCTTTTAATTTTCTTAAACTTGTTGGCTTTCACTCTCATTCTGTTTCCAGCTTCTTGTTCTACAATATTGACAGTTTGATTCCCTTCCCAATACATCAAATTGCTATTATTATATTATTAGACTAGGTAAATGTGTTCAAATATGTACACAACTTAGGCAGATGAGCTAGGCAGCCTAAAACATTGGCATTCAATGGTCAAACCCAATACTTAGGAATTTTCAACATTCCCATGTAGACAGAATATAT
The DNA here is from genome assembly GCA_949673435.1 of Macaranga tanarius. Lineage (NCBI taxonomy): Eukaryota > Viridiplantae > Streptophyta > Magnoliopsida > Malpighiales > Euphorbiaceae > Macaranga > Macaranga tanarius. The sequence continues at coordinate 1,907 of CATIWO010543028.1, read as the reverse complement.
ATGCTTGAGTTTTATAAATCCTATAAATCCCAAGTCTTTGGCCTGTCTGTAAATAACTAAAATTTGCATGTGATTGTTTATAATCATGTTGCCTATTTTGATTAATTCAGTTAAAGCTTAAATATGATCTGTTGACTTGACTTAATCCTTAACAACCACGGTTTGTGTCATTGTGTGTGTACACATTTATATAGAAACAAAGTCAAAACTTTTTATTGGCAAAATTGAAATTGAAAAAAAAAATTAAATTTTTATGAGGTTAAAATATAAAATTTAATAGGATAAACATGTAATTACATAAAAATATTAATTTTTAAACTTGAGCGGTGTTAAACTATATATAATTTTGTGCATATTTACGTGTGTATACATACATACATACATAAAGTACAAATGTAATAATTTTTTTTAGCTTAATAGAGGAATTTTACCTCTACAGAAATCATAAATTAAATTTATAATTTCTTTAATATTATGAAATTTTTTTTTACTATTTAACTATACAGTTTTTCACGATGCAATAATAATTAAATGAATACTAATGATGCAATCAGACATAAGGTAAACATGTTACTGCAGCTACAGTAATTTATTTTTGCTTTAATGTTAGGTTTAATCAAATTAATACATAGCTTTCGGTTACTTTTCCATGCACTCAAATGATAGAAAAGGTCCCTATTGATTTTGCAAACTGACTAATTAAAACATGTTATTGCTACCTAATAAGTACTTCAACTTGGAGTTTTGGTCAACATTTGGTTGTTCAAAACTCATTTGATCAACTATTACTGCCACTAGTTCAGAATTGAGGAAGATTCCATATTTTCTCTCTTTAAGGGTTTTCACACCATTTTATATTGAAATAAAAAGATTAAATTCAAAATACACTACAACAAATCTATGTCTATGTTTTAGTGATAGTTAATATTATCACAAATACTGTTAATATTGTCACTAATATATTTTTGTTACAATAAAAAATTGTCACCTATACCTGTATAGCTAAAAGTCTATCAAAAAATTATTGTCACAAATACTAACTTTAGTGACAACTAGGGGTGTGCAAAACCGGACCGGCCCGAATAAACCGCCCGAAACCGAACCAAAAATGGCGGTTCGGTTTCTATTTTCTTAAATCCACAAGTTTTCGGGTAAACCCGAACCGCCCCGCAAACCGCCATTTGTATTATATATTTATATATATAGTGCTGAAATATATCAAACATTCATTGGTGGTGTGGTGGTTAAGGCGCTTCTCTTCTATATGGACGTCCAGGGTTCGAAATCCAGCAACTTGGAAAATATTTTATTTCCAATTAAATTCTTCGAAAAATGAGGTAGAGGGGACTCGAACTCGAGTCCCAGCGAGTTGACAAAGGCGCTTTGCCATCAGACCATATATGGATTTGCGTTATTTTGGTTCTTTCTTTTATTTTATTATTTATTCGGTTTACCTGAAAACCAATCCGAAACCCGCCCTAAAATCTCAGTTTTGGTTCGGTTCTCATTTCTTGAAAAGCAACCCGAACCGTCCCGCCCGAACTACCCGTTTGCACACCCCTAGTGACAACTAATACTGTAACATAAAATTAAAAATTATTGTCACATATATTAACTTTAGTGACAATTAATATTGTAACATAAAATAAAAAATTATTGTCACAAGAGCACTAATAGTGACAATTTTTAATGTCACAAATTAAATATTTGTTTTTTAATATTTTATTTGTGACAATTTTTTTTTCACTTTAATAATATATTGTCAAATATAATAAATATAGTGACAAAATTATATTGTCACTAATTTACCATTTGTGACAAAGACACATAAAATATGATCAGTGACAAGAAAAAATGATAAAATATAATTTGTGACATGATAAATTGTCATGAAATCTCTTAATCAA
>CATIWO010542986.1:0-19577 GCA_949673435.1 Macaranga tanarius | reverse complement strand
AAAAAAAAAAAAAAAAAAGCTAAAGATGACCAATTGCATGTGTTAACTACTTGGCTCTAATCGTGCTTACTTCTGATTAATACAGGAGAAATGATTGTTGGTCCTACAAAAACACTATTCATGGATGAGATATCTACTGGTCTAGATAGCTCTACAACATATCAGATAGTTAAGTGCATGCAGCAAATTGTGCATCTCACTGAGGCCACAGTGTTGATGTCCTTACTCCAGCCTGCTCCTGAGACATTTGATCTGTTTGACGATGTCATTCTTTTGTCAGAAGGTCGAATTGTATATCAGGGTCCAAGACAGCACATTCTTGAATTCTTTGAGAGCTGTGGATTCCGTTGTCCTGAAAGAAAGGGCACTGCTGATTTCTTGCAAGAGGTCTAAAACACTTCTTTTCATGCTTTTCCCAAGTTACTTGAGTGTCTGTTTCTGAAGTTTCTATAGTGTCCTGACAGGACAAATTGAATCCTTAAATTGAATTATTTGTAATTCTTCCAGGTTACTTCAAAGAAGGACCAGGAGCAATACTGGGTAGACAAAAGAAAACCATACAAATACATATCAGTTCCTGAATTTGCAGAAAGGTTCAAGAGGTTCCATATAGGAATGCAGTTAGACAATGAGCTCTCAGTGCCATTTGATAAATCCCAAGGTCACAAAGCAGCTCTAGCATTCTCAAAATATTCAGTTTCAAAAAAGGAACTACTCAAGGCTTGTTGGGACAAAGAATGGCTGCTGATTCAAAGAAATTCTGTGATTTTTGTCTCCAAGATGATCCAACTTATTATTGTTGCTGTTATAGCATCAACATTATTTATAAAGCCAAGAATGCACACAAGGGATGAAGCAGATGGGGCATTATATGTTGGTGCACTTTTGTTTAGTATGATCATTAACATGTTTAATGGCATTGCTGAGCTTTCTCTGATGATCACAAGGCTTCCAGTATTTTACAAGCAAAGAGACCTTCTGTTCCACCCTCCTTGGACTTTCACTCTCCCAACTTTCCTGCTACAATTGCCTATGTCCATTATAGAATCTGTCGTTTGGACAGGTATCACTTACTACTCCATTGGATTTGCACCTGAAGCTAGCAGGTAACTATAAACATACCTGTATCTTGTTACAATATTTGCTATAGTCCTAAACAATGTGTTGTTTCTAACTATTGAATACTGCATTTTCAGGTTTTTCAAGCATCTGCTACTGATATTTCTGATCCAACAAATGGCTGCTGGGCTCTTTAAACTTATTGCTGCAGTCTGCAGGACTATGATCATTGCCAACACCGGTGGGGTGCTTGTTCTCCTTCTTGTTTTCATGCTTGGAGGCTTCATCCTGCCTAAAGATCAAATTCCAAATTGGTGGGAATGGGCTTACTGGATTTCGCCTTTGACTTATGGTTACAATGCATTTGCTGTGAATGAAATGTATGCTCCAAGATGGATGAACAAAAGGGTATGTTTCGCATTATTGATCAAATCTAAAAGAAATAGCATTTTCAGAGTTGTGTTTGATGGATGAAGCATAATGACATTTGGTTTGATTACAGAGTTCAAATGGTACTACAAGTTTAGGCATAGCAGTGCTCCAAAACTTTGATGTTTTCCAAAACAAGAATTGGTATTGGATTGGTGCTGGTGCTCTTCTAGGATTTGCTATTCTCTTCAATGTCCTCTTCACCTTGGCTCTCATGTACTTGAGTCGTAAGTTTCTGTCATCTCCTTCAGGATTTAAGTTGAACTTTATTTCTTTGACGTGCCTAATTTGATATTTTTTGCTTGGCACAATAGCTCCTGGAAAGAAACAAGCAGTGATCTCTGAGGAAACTGCAGCGGAAATGGAGAGTGAGGAAGACTCAAATGGTCAACCAAGACTCAGAATGACAAGGTCTCAGAAAGAAGCAATCCCTCAGTCATTATCTTCTGCTGATGGAAACAACACAGGTAAGAAACAAGAAATTATCCAGTTTTTATTTATTTATTTATATATATTTTTTTTTTTGCAATGATTTGAATTCCTGACAAAAATTTGGGATTGATATATCTCAGGGGAAATGGCAATGCGAAGGATGACCAGCCGATCCAATCCCAATGGACTAAACAGAAATGCAGATTCATCTCTTGAGGCTGCCAATGGTGTTGCTCCAAAGAGAGGAATGGTTCTCCCTTTCACTCCCCTGGCAATGACATTCGACAGCGTCAATTACTATGTCGACATGCCTGCTGTAAGAATCAATTCTTCTTGCTCTCCAAATGTACTGAAACCTAAAATAAAATGTACTGAAGAGAACTTAAATTAATGGTAACAGGAAATGAAGCAGCAGGGAGTTGCAGAGGACAGACTTCAACTACTTAGGGAAGTAACAAGTTCATTTAGACCTGGAGTCCTGACAGCACTAATGGGAGTTAGTGGAGCTGGCAAGACAACATTGATGGATGTTTTGGCAGGAAGAAAAACTGGTGGATACATTGAAGGTGATATCAGAATTTCAGGATTCCCTAAGAAGCAAGAAACCTTTGCCAGAATTTCAGGATACTGTGAACAAAATGATATTCACTCTCCTCAAGTTACAGTCAGAGAATCCTTGATCTACTCTGCTTTCCTTCGTCTCCCCAAGGAAGTCAGTAAAGAGGAAAAAATGGTAAAATTCATCACTTAAATCACTTTTCAGAAACTACAATTGTGAACTAGACAGTGAAATGCTAAAATAAAATTTGGGTCTTTTGCGCAGATCTTTGTGGATGAAGTGATGGAGTTGGTAGAGCTAGACAATCTGAAGAATGCAATAGTTGGGCTTCCAGGAGTTACAGGGTTGTCAACAGAACAAAGGAAAAGGTTGACAATTGCAGTGGAGCTTGTTGCTAATCCTTCAATTATTTTCATGGACGAACCAACTTCTGGGCTTGATGCAAGAGCAGCAGCCATTGTTATGAGGACTGTGAGAAACACTGTGGATACAGGAAGGACCGTTGTCTGCACAATCCATCAGCCTAGCATCGACATTTTTGAATCCTTTGATGAGTTACTACTGATGAAGAGAGGAGGACAACTTATATACTCAGGACCTTTGGGCAGAAATTCCCAGAAGATCATTGAATACTTTGAGGTATTTAACCATAAAAGCTTTCTTGATCTTCTACTTGAAAATGAAGAACATTTTATCTGATCTTATGCTCATTGACACATCACAGGAGATTCCTGGAATTCCAAAAATTAAAGACATGTACAATCCTGCAACATGGATGCTGGAAGTGAGCTCAGTGGCAGCAGAGGTCCGGCTTGGCCTTGACTTTGCAGAACACTACAAATCATCATCCTTACATCAGTATGTCAAGAAATCTATCTCAATGCTAACTTTTACAAATATCATATATGCCCAATCCTTGGAATTTTGACCTTATAATATATGTCTCCTGATGAGCAGGAGAAACAAGGCTTTAGTGAAGGAGTTAAGCACACCACCACCAGGAGCAAAAGACCTTTACTTTGACACTCAGTACTCTCAATCTTTTTGGGGGCAATTCAAGTCTTGCCTTTGGAAGCAATGGTGGACTTACTGGAGAAGTCCTGATTATAACCTTGTCAGATACTGCTTCACCTTGGTTGCTGCTCTCATGGTTGGGACTATTTTCTGGAGAGTTGGCACTAAAAGGTATATTTGACTCAAAATTTAATCACCACTTAACGAATTCAATATACTCATCAACTCCAGAGACTAAGCCATTGCTTTATCTATGTTTCACATTTCAGGGACAGCACGAGTGACCTGAGTACAATCATTGGAGCCATGTATTCTGCTGTTCTGTTTATTGGTATCAATAATTGCTCAACAATTCAGCCAATTATAGCAACTGAAAGAACTGTATTTTATCGCGAACGAGCAGCTGGAATGTACTCTTCATTACCTTATGCACTTGCACAGGTAAGCTAAAGAACTCACTGTCTTTAACAAACAAATCAAAGTTACAGCAACTGACTCAACCTTAAATTTCTGATGACATGCAGTTTGTCTGTGAAATACCTTATGTGCTGTTTCAAACAACATACTATGCACTTATTGTGTATGCTATGATAGCCTTCGAATGGACAGCAGCTAAATTCTTCTGGTTCTATTTCGTCTCTTTCTTCTCATTCCTCTACTTCACATACTATGGAATGATGACTGTTTCTGTCACACCAAATCTTCAAGTAGCAGCCATCTTTGCAGCAACATTCTACTCACTCTTCAACCTCTTCTCAGGCTTCTTCATCCCGCGACCGGTATAGCTCATTTTAGTGACTATCCTTTAAATTTATACATATATTTGCCTTGAATTTAACACTAACTTTGATTATTCTGAAATTTCAGAAAATTCCCAAGTGGTGGATCTGGTACTACTGGATTTGTCCTGTGGCATGGACAGTGTATGGACTAATTCTGTCACAATACCGTGATGTTGAAGATCTCATTGATGGGGTTAGAATTAAAGATTATATACAAGACGTTTATGGGTATGATCCAGACTTCATGGGGCCAGTTGCTGCAGTATTGGTTGGCTTTGCTGTGTTCTTTGGATGTGTTTATGTTTATGCTATAAGAACACTAAACTTCCAAAGCAGATAGAGAGACATCACCAAAGTTTTTTTAAGATTAAATTTGTAGATACATAATATATGTGTATTTATAGAGGAGAATAAGCCATCACTAGTTAAAAGAATGTTGTTGGCTGCTGTATAATTTTTGTTTTTGATCTTATAAGAATATCATATAGATGTGTTAATTTTTTGTTTAAGTATGATATAGGCATAGATAATGATGAAAATTGTAAGGGGCAAGCTTTTGAGAGGTGTATCTTGTAAATGTAATTAGAAGGGTATTTAGAATTCATAATGAACTTTAAAAATTCATTTTGTGTGCAACAATTTTGACTATATTCAACCATATGATGAAGTGTTCTTAGTACTGCTAGAGATTACAGTCAAAGGCGTGATTGTTAAAGTTTTCCATGTGAACGTATCTTTCTACATCATCTTCTACGCTTATAATAATAATTAAAAAAAACTCACATGTATATATATATATATATCTTTAACAGGAAATTTTTTATTTTATCAATTAAACAGAAAATAGTTTTTTTTAGAAGAAACAGAAGATAATAGTTTTACATACAGTAATTTTGTGGCTTTTTTTATGTGTCGGTGTTTTATATTTCCGACATCAAACTCAAATTGTAAGAAAAAACCACATTTACCTTGATTATATTAATTTTTTTTCACAAAAATGTGAAATTACAAGTTCAAAATTCAACTAAAGTTAATTAAAATAACAAAAAGAATTTGTTAGAGCTCAATTACAAAAAACTCAAATATTAATTTGTTTACAAAACAACTATCGTTCAATTATACCCATTATTCATGCATATGTATATATATTCTAATTAAAACTATTATTATTTTCAATTTTGTTCATGCATCATCCTCATATCATTTTTATTAATTTTTTTTTCTCTACACGTACAAAATGTGTTCAATCATTCAGAAATAATATGCCCATTTCCAATTATTAGAGCAGAACCCATGGACTGGATTTGTCTTTTTTTCACAAAAAACACATAAAAATTTCTTTGTGACCATGACACTGGATGTATGGGCATTCACTCTTGTTTTTTTCAGCATGATGATCAGTAAATCTGTATTTATCAAGTAAAAAAAAATATTATGAATAATAGAGTGATACAGTGGTTATTTTTTAAAAGTTTTTGAAATATAAAATTTAAATTTTATGTTGACTTATAAAATTAATTTTTATCTAATTTAAAACAATAATTTTCAAAATGTGTATTTTTATTTTGACAATATATTCTCTTTATTAATAAAAAATCAAAAAGTATTTTATCTAACAACCATAAGAGATATATGTTGTTACACATAATAATGTCATAGTATTTTGTTAACACAAAAAGCATAAAAGAAACTGGTAATAATTAATTATAACGTTACATCAGCTACTCCACATGGTTATCTTCTCAATGATGTTCTGAAATAAAAAGACAAACAAAAGAAAAATATTTAGACCATATGCACCGGCCACAGATGTTAGCAATGTATGAAAAATAGACAAAAAAAAAAATGATAAGAAATTAAAAAATATATTATCTTTCTCTTGTCATCTTAATTAATTAAATCAATTCCTAAAGAATATATATATAGTAGGTAAAAATTATGCATTCGTTGAACTGTGTTTTATATGTTATTAGCTAATGTATTCACATGTAAAATCTCATCATCAGGTATCTCCAAAAGATATGTGGGACTGTGTTTCATTTTTATATTGTTTAAGCCAGGTCATATAGTTTTAATTAAAGCACAGAATTATAGGGACAAAAATAGCTAAATGAGAATAATAGAATAATATAAGATATAAAATAAAATAAATAAATGCAGAACAACGAGGGTACATAGAAATGAATGAATACTGCCAGCTGCAAAATCCTGAAGCAAATATAGGCCAAAATAACATAATCTTTATGGAAAATATAAACCTAAACTACAGCATAATTGCACATGGATGAACATCTATCAGAATTTCAAAATTGAAGAAGCACTGAGTTTCTTGCAATTTTAAAAGGTTCATTGATGGTGATGAATATATATATATATATATATATATATATATATATATATATATATATATATATATATATATATATATAGTATTTAGAGTTGATTAGATTTTAATTATTTCAATTCAATTTGAGTAGAACTACAAAAATGATAAAAATTTTCCAACAATTAATTAACTTGACTACATATACCACGATTTGAATTCAAAAATTTAGTTCACAAAAAAATTTCTTACTAACTGATTCCAATAATTGTAATGAAATTATAATGAGAATTCAATTTTTTTACAGAATATTTTAATGATTTATTTCTTAAAATATCAAGTCAATGTAAAAGGATATATTTTAATATTGTTTGAAAAATTATAATTTCAATTGACTGATAGCTTGTTAGCTCAAAATTAGTAGTGTACTCGGCCATAATTATGATTGAATAAAAATTGTATATAGTTATATGCATGGAAATATAAAGTAAAAGCTAAAAAAAAATGCTATAACACTTTTTTTTTAAACACAAAAATTTGATTCTATCTTCCATCTTAAATCAATGAAATTGAAGGGCAGCCTTTTTCCTCCATAAATGATACAATCATTTTGTCTGTAACTATAAAGGATTCTGAAATTTCTATTCTAACAATAATGAAATGTAGTTTTCTCTTGTGACATCGTTGATCCAACTACTAGATTCTGAAAATTTCGTTCTAATACCAATGCAATGAATTTAAGATTTCATTTTTATTTCATGTAACTTCTTCATCCGGATAATGCATGACTATAACACAATTTATGTCCACATATTTTTGCATGTAAACAATAATAATATTTTGCTGCGATAGTCGCCATGAACTTAGAGTTTATTTAGTTAAACTATTGTTAACAGTGAGTAGCTGTTAGCCGATAATAGTTAACTAGTAGCTGGTAATTGATTAAGTTAAGTGTTAGTAAAATTATTCATGACTGTTGATATTTGTATGTTTAATTAGAGGTGTAACCGAGTCAAGCTGATTCGTGAGCTACTCGGAATTTACTCGAAAAAAATTAAAATCGACTCGATAATAATCGAGTCGAGCTCGAGCTCGAGTAGGTTATCGAGTCAAGCTCGAGCTCTTTAATGTTTGACTCGATAGGCTCGCGAGCTTAATCGAGCTTGATCAAACTTAATCGAGTTTGTGCATATTTACCATTTTATCATTTTATTTTAATATAATTATAATAATATCTTATCGAACCGAATCGAGTTTGAACTCCAGTTGAGCTTAAATATTTTAATATATATTTAAAAATTTAAAAATTTTATATAATTAATCGAGTCGAACTCGAGTATAAGAATCATTTAATCGAGTCGAGCTCGAGCTTAAAAAAAATAAACTCGATCGAGTTCGAGTCGAGCTCGAGCTTGGCAGTGTGTCGACTCGACTCGGCTCGATTACACCCCTATATTCAATGATTATTATAAATATTGGTGCAAAATACTTAGGTGACGTGTTTTAAATTCTATTGTTGGATGTAATACACTCAGTGTAAGTAAGACTCTCTCGTAAAGATTAACTAGTTTTTCAAAATTTTAAAATTCAGCATTCATTATTATTTAATTATTTATATGTTCAATAGTATTTAATTAAATATATTAATTTTAAAAAGTATTTTATATTTATAATTTTTAAATATAAAAATAATATAATAAAATATAATAAAATTATATAATAATATATTTCTAGTAATTTTTTTAAATAACAAATTATATATACATATTAAAATATAAATATTTATATGTATTAAAAAGAATAAAATAAATTTGTATAATTTTAAAAAAGTTGTTCAAAAAATTAATTAACAAAATATGAAAGAAATAAAAAATTAACTAAAAAAGTATAGAGGGAATAAGTTAACATATAAAAATATAGTCATTAATTTAATTTAAATAGATATGAATAATTAAGTAATTATATTTAAATAAATAAAGATAATTATGTAATTATATTTGAAGTAAAAGAAGTTGTTCATAAAAATCTTCAAATTAGAGTTGATGTGAACATGAGAGTTGATAGGTGTCCCAAATCCCAATAGCTATATACTATTTAAAAATATTAACCAAACATTATTTTATAGATGTTGGGAACTCAATAACTATCACATTCCCTCCAACAATTATGCCAAACATTTTTTAGAATATATAAAAATTAGACCTGTTGGTATCCAAAATAACACTATTTACAACTTACTACAAATATGTTATATATAATCTTTAAAATTTATCAAAAGTGTTTAAATTTGATTAATCATTTGTAATTCTAACATAATTTGTATTTCGGATGAAAATTTGATTAAAAAGACCTACAGATGACTACTTTTAAATAAAATCACATCAAATTATACATGTATATTTTTTTTTGAATTTTAATCAAATATAATATTGTTCCAAAATTATAAATAATTAATTAAGTTAAAAAAATTTTGTCAAAATTTAAAAATTTTAAAAAATTATAATAAATCACAAATATTATAATGTTTGATACCAATATTTCTAGAAAGTAGATTGAACAAAATCATTTCCCAAAAATTTGTACTTAATCAGCATGGAAGATAAAAGAAAATGTGGGTGAAATGGCAAAAGTTTAACAATAGATCTGGCAGGAAATGGGCACAATTTGCCATGTTTGACCAATCAATACACTTTCGACACCTGAATTGTATTGTTAATGACATATATGTTATATTATTCATGAAATTTTCACGTGGCAATTAAGCCCTCTTCTCCTCCCTACCTCTCTCAAGTCTCAACTATATAAATCCTCAACCATCATCACTAGCACCACTCACTCTAACAAGCAAAGCCAAAAGGGGTAGCCTTTGTAGAGGAAAAAAAAAATCACTTTTGAGGACTTCTTGGAGAGAAAAGTAAATTACAAAATACAAATTTTCCACTAGTTCACTCTCATTTGTTCAATAAATTCTGCCAAGTAAGTGATTTTATTTTGCTTATTTACATAAATATTAATATTCGATAGGCTAATCTCACAGTTCTGAAAACGACTACAGTGCAACTATGTTCTTTTAACTAACTGATCAAGTATATATATGTTCTTGTTTTTGTTTTCAATCTAGAGAAATGGAAAAGACAAATAGTGTGGAGAAAAACCCTCTTAGTAGGCCTCCTAGTGGGCGACCGAGTCGCAGCATGAGCAGAAGCATAAGCAGGAGCCTTAGCAAGGTGGAGGATGTGTTTTCAGGTGGGAAGTACTCAAGGAGGAGTAGTAGAAGAGCTGAAGAAGATGAGGAAGCTCTAAAATGGGCTGCCATTGAGAAGTTACCAACCTATAATAGGTTGAGAACAACTCTTATGGAATCTTATGTCAACAACAATGATGGATCCATGCCAATGCATAAGGAAGTTGATGTGAGCAAGCTTGATATGAATGATAGGCAGATGTTTATTAATAAAATGTTTAAGGTCGCAGAAGAAGATAATGAAAAGTTCTTGAAAAAATTCAGAAATAGAATTGATAAGTAAGTCTTTTAAATTCTTTATATTTTAAAAAAGTGAAATAATTCGCGTTTTTATATATCTGGGTGCTATGTAACTCACTAATCAAGCGTCTGTCTTATAATATAGAAAATTAAGAATTTATATATCTTCTTGATAATACGATTTAATTCAAGATATAATTTTTTTAAATCTAGTGATTATTATTCGTATTTTTAATTAATGACGGTCATCTTTATGTAATTACAACAGGGTTGGAATCCAGCTTCCAACTGTGGAAGTTAGATATGAGCATTTCACTGTTGAAGCTGATTGCCAGATTGGAAGCAGAGCTCTGCCTACACTTCCAAACGTTGCTAGAAACATTGCAGAGTCAGCTATTGGTATGCTTGGAATCAATTTGGCCAAGAAAACAAGGCTTACCATCCTTAAAGATGCCTGTGGCATTTTAAAACCTTCAAGGTGTGCACATTAATTAGTTAAACATATTAAAATTAAACAAATAAATCTCATGATACATTATTAAAAATAATTATTACAATTCAGCAATAATGTCTAAATTATTATGTGAATTCATATATTTTTTGTCCTATACAATAACGATAGGATTTGATGTGACTGAACTTTTCTGTTTTTCTTATTAGGATCACACTTTTATTGGGTCCTCCATCTTCTGGGAAAACAACCCTTTTGCTAGCATTGGCAGGAAAGTTGGACCCAAGCCTGAAGGTTAGTTACAAATATGACATCTATAATTTTGTTTGTGTACAATTATTAAGATAAATTTATAAATATATATATATATATTAATTATCCAATTATGTTAAACATATATAAGTCTGCTGATTTTTTAATTTAATTAAACAGGTTAGTGGAAATATAACCTATAATGGGTATAAGCTAAATGAATTTGTGCCCAGAAAGACATCTGCATACATTAGCCAAATTGATGTTCATGTTGGAGTAATGACAGTGAAAGAAACCCTAGATTTCTCTGCGAGATGCCAAGGGGTCGGATATCGATACGGTAATTAATTAATTAATTTAATTAACACTTATTATATTAGTAATAATTAATCAAGAAACATAGCTGAATTAATAAGTTGATTAATATGTTATATGTGTAGATTTATTAAGTGAGCTTGCAAGAAGAGAGAAGGATGCAGGAATATTTCCTGAAAAGGAAGTAGATCTTTTCATGAAGGTAAGTGCAACATAATAATATGGCCAGGTGAAACCCAAAATAAAGTAATATATGCTATACAAAAAGGCTTAATTAACTATGCATATAATGTATATTTTTGATTAATTATTTATCTATTCTTTATGTTACTTCAATTATTCATATTTTATTATATGTATTTATAATTTTTAGGCAACTGCTGTGGAAGGAGCTGAAAGCAACCTCTTTACAGACTATACTCTTAAAGTAAGTTTTGAATATATATATATCAAAAGAGCATGTGAGGACAATGACAATATATATCTTAATTAATTAATTAGCATCTAACTCTAGTATTAAACTCTAAGCTCCCATCTAATTGGTTTTACAACCTACCTGGAGATTTGCTCAGGTGGTGTATTTTGGGTAATAATTTTGTGGAAAAGATTTTTTGTTGTTAATAAATAAATAAAATTAATAATTAAAATGTGCATGTGTATGATTTTTTTTGACGGAATATATATCCCTTTTTTTGATTGAACAAGCAAGAATATTAATTAAATTGTGAACTGATTCTTAATAATGTTGAATTGAATAGCTATTAGGGCTTGATATATGCAAAGACACTATTGTTGGAGATGAGATGCTTCGAGGAATATCTGGTGGTCAGAAAAAAAGAGTAACAACAGGTTAATTTTTTTAATTGTTTTGATGTTATTTTATCTTTTCTTTTTCTTTTTAATTAATAGGAGGTAATATGATCTAAAAATTGATGGACCGCATAATAGGGACAGTAGTCTCATTTTAAATTAATAATGGCAGAATTCAAATTTTACACTTTAGAATATCCCTACTCCCTCATTGCTTTAATTATTTTATTTTAATTTAGTTTAATCGAGGATTTCATAAATGTAATTTTTTTTTTATTTTTACCAATTCTTGAAGTTCACCACATGGACCAACTGGTCCAACCCCTCCATAATTTTTTTTTATTAAAAATGAACAATTATTGTTTTAACAAGACAAACGTATCTTGCGTTTTCCTATACAGCTTCACATGGGCTTTACTTAAAACAAAATAAATAAAAATAAAACCTCAGATTTTATCCTAATTAAACCTTACTCTAGACTTGGCTGTTTTTTATAATATTTTTCCATTTTTATTTACAAAAATGTACTTGTATTTGTATATTTAATTATGATTCATCGAATCTGTAGTGATTAGTCACTATTACATGTCATATTATATGTTATCATGAATTTACAGTGTAAACTGTAAATTAATATATATTTTATTTAATTAATTTAAGATATAATTAAAACAAAATAAGTTAAATAAATCGTTTAAATCATTTTAACTCTTAATTAGTATACTTAATTTTGATTGATACAGGAGAAATGATTGTTGGACCCACAAAGACACTATTCATGGATGAGATATCAACGGGTCTAGATAGCTCCACAACCTATCAAATAGTGAAGTGCCTGCGGCAGATTGTGCACTTAACTGAGGCCACAGTGTTGGTGTCCTTGCTCCAGCCTCCACCTGAGACATTTGAACTTTTTGACGATGTCATCCTCGTATCTGAAGGCAGGATTGTGTATCAGGGCCCAAGAGAACACATTCTTGAATTTTTTGAGACCTGTGGCTTCCGTTGCCCTGAAAGAAAAGGAGCTGCTGATTTCCTGCAAGAGGTACGACGGGAATATTGGTTCCTGATACCTTATACCCTGACAGGAAATGATACCTTTTATCCTGACAGGAAACACTGGACATAATGCAATGGAATTGAATTCTGTAATTCTGTGTTATTCTTGCAGGTTACTTCCAAGAAAGACCAAGAGCAATACTGGGCAGATAGAACTAAACCATACAGATACATATCAGTCCCTGAATTTGCAGAAAAGTTCAAGAGCTTCCATGTTGGAGTGCAGCTGTACAATGAGCTCTCTGTGCCATTTGACAAGTCTCGAAGCCATCCAGCTGCTCTGGCATTTTCAAAATTTTCAGTTCCGAAAATGGATCTGGTCAAGGCTTGCTGGGATAAAGAATGGCTACTGATTAAGAGAAATTCTGTAGTTTTTGTCTCCAAGATGATTAAGATTGTTATTATTGGAGCCATAACATCTACTGTGTTTATTAAGCCAAAAATGCATACAAGGAATGAAGAAGATGCAACATTATTCGTGGGTGCACTTTTGTTCACTATGATCCTTAACATGTATAATGGTTTTGCTGAGCTTGCTCTGATGATCTCAAGACTTCCAGTGTTTTACAAGCAAAGGGACCTTCTTTTTCACCCACCTTGGACTTTCACTCTCCCAACTTTCCTGCTGGCTCTGCCCATGTCCATTGTAGAAGCTATCATTTGGACAAGTATCACTTATTACTCCATTGGATTTGCACCTGAAGCTGGCAGGTACATATAACCATACCCAATTTTCCTTGATTTCATTACAACGTTGTGATATAGCATCAAAGAAAGTTTTAGTCTGACAATTGGATGATACTCTTCAGGTTTTTCAAGCACATGCTAGTGGTATTTCTGATCCAACAAATGGCTTCAGGAACCTTTAGACTCATTGCTGGAGTCTGTAAGACTATGATTGTTGCCAACACCGGCGGGGCACTTGTTATCCTCCTCATTTACTTGCTTGGAGGCTTCATTCTACCAAAAGGTCAGCATCAAAACCAAAACTTTTTGGATCCCTCCTAGTTGCTGAATTAGTCCTATCAGAAAATATTTTTTAGTTACTGGCTTATAGAGATGCTTAATTGCTGACAGATCAAATTCCAAATGGGTGGGAATGGGCTTACTGGCTTTCGCCAATGACTTATGGTTACAATGCCTTGACTGTTAACGAAATGTATGCTCCAAGGTGGATGAACAAAGTGGTATGTTTTTCTTTTTATTATTTTTTATTTTTTTATTTTGCATTGTAATCAAATGTAGAAGATATCACATTCATGCTTGTGTCTCATTAATGAAACATCAGTTACAAACAAGACAATTTGATCACATTGCAGGCTTCAGACAATACTACCAAATTAGGCATATCAGTGCTTCAAGACTTGGATATTTTCAGAAATGAGAACTGGTATTGGATTGGCGCAGGTGCTCTCCTAGGATTCACAGTTCTGTTCAATGTCCTCTTCACCCTTTCTCTTATGTACTTGAGTCGTAAGTTCTGTCAATCTTTTTCAAGTTCAATGAAGCATAAGATTCGTTGTTTTGGTTTTGTTCTCTCTTCTTTCGAGCTAATTGATTTTCTACATGTTGTTGGTTGATGTATAATAGCTCCTGAAAAGAAGCAAGCAATAATTTCTGAGGAAACAGCAATGGAAATGGAGGGTGAGGAAGACTCAAAAGGTGAACCGAGACTAAGATTAAGCAAATCACAACAAGAATCATTGCCCCAGTCATTAACTTCTGCCGATGGAAACAACACAAGTAAGAAAAAAAGAAACATTAATTAGTCTAAAGTATGTAGTCTGTTTAGATGAATTAAATTTCTGAAAAAGACTTGACACATCTCAGGAGAATTGGAAATTCAAAGGATGAGCAGCTCACCTAATCCCAGTGGACTAACTATAAGTGCTAATTCATCTCTTGAGGCAGCTAAGAGTGCTCCTCCCAAGAAAGGAATGGCTCTTCCTTTCACTCCCTTAGCAATGTCCTTCGAAAGTGTAAATTATTTCGTGGACATGCCTGATGTAAGATTCAATCCCTTATAGTCTCCAATTTTCAATCCCTTATAATCTCCAATTTTTGTGGACATGTCTGTTCTTTTATTTGATGGTGCTACTTTCATGGATGGTAACAGGAAATGAAGCAGCAAGGAGTTGGAGATGACAGACTTCAACTACTTAGGGATGTAACAGGTGCATTTAGGCCTGGAGTTCTAACAGCGCTCATGGGAGTCAGTGGAGCTGGAAAGACAACATTGATGGATGTTTTGGCAGGAAGAAAAACAGGTGGATACATTGAAGGTGATATCAGAATTTCAGGATACCCCAAAAATCAAGATACCTTTGCCAGAATTTCAGGATACTGTGAACAAGGTGATCTCCACTCACCTCAAGTTACAGTTAGAGAATCCTTGATCTACTCCGCATTCCTTCGCCTTCCTGCAGAAATCAGTAAAGTAGAAAGAATGGTAAAATTCACCATTTTTTATTACCCTTTAGAAGCATAACATGTGGGGTAAAGAGTGAAGTACTTATCAGAATTTTTTTTGGCGTTGTTATCAGACTTTTGTTGATCAAGTGCTGGAACTGGTAGAGCTAGAAAATCTCAAAGATGCTATAGTTGGGCTTCCAGGAGTTACAGGATTGTCAACAGAACAGAGAAAAAGGTTGACAATTGCAGTAGAGCTTGTAGCTAATCCTTCAATTATATTCATGGACGAACCAACTTCTGGTCTTGATGCAAGAGCAGCAGCTATTGTTATGAGGGCTGTGAGAAACACTGTGGATACTGGAAGAACTGTTGTATGCACAATCCATCAGCCCAGCATTGACATCTTTGAAGCCTTCGATGAGCTGCTACTGATGAAGAGAGGAGGGCAGATTATATACTTAGGACCCTTAGGCCGAAATTCACAAAAGCTTGTTCAATACTTTGAGGTATTTATGACCTAAAATTTTCTTGAATACGTCATGGTTAAAAATAAATATGTTTTATCTAATTATATGCTCTAAACACATTGCAGGAAATCCCTGGAGTTCCCAAAATCACAGAGAAGGACAACCCATCAACATGGATGCTAGAAGTAAGCTCAGTAGCTGCAGAAGTCCGACTTGGAATCGACTTCGCAGAACAGTACAAGTCGTCATCCTTGTATCAGTATGTCAAGACAACATGCTAAGCCATTTGGCTTTTATCATATGCCAATCTGTGTTTAAGTTTTGATCTTGACCATGTTTTTCTTTTGTCCTGGACAGGAGAAACAAGGCTTTAGTGGAGGAGCTAGCCATGCCACCACCAGGAGCAAAAGACCTTTACTTTGCCACACAGTATTCTCAATCTTCATGGGGTCAGTTCAAGAATTGCCTATGGAAGCAATGGTGGAGTTATTGGAGAAGTCCTGATTATAACCTTGTCAGGAACTTCTTTACCTTGGTTGCTGCCCTTTTGGTTGGGACTGTGTTCTGGAAAGTTGGAAATAAAAAGTAAGTGGATTCAAAATCTAATCTCCTGCTTAAGAATTCTCTGTAGTCATCGATTATAATGACTAACACAATTACTATATCTATGCTGTACAATTCAGGGATAGTGCGGGTGCCCTGAATACAATCATTGGAGCCATGTATTCTGCTGTCTTGTTTATTGGCATCAATAACTGCTCAACAGTACAGCCAATAATATCAATTGAAAGAACTGTGTTTTATCGCGAAAGAGCAGCTGGAATGTACTCTGCATTACCTTATGCCCTTTCACAGGTAAGCTAAGAATCGAGTGTGTGTCTTATGCTCATTTCCGCTATAAAAATTTTAAAAATACCAAAAAATGAGTTACAATATACTTTCAGGCTAAAATTGATACAATCTGAATTTATACTTCTTGCAGGTTGTCTGTGAAATACCTTATGTGCTGTTTCAGACTGTATATTATACACTAATAGTGTATGCAATGGTAGCATTTGAATGGACAGCAGCAAAATTTTTCTGGTTCTTCTTCATCTCCTTTTTCTCCTTTCTCTACTTCACATACTACGGTATGATGACTGTTTCCATCACACCAGACCTCCAAGTAGCATCCATTTTTGCAGCTACATTCTATGGACTTTTCAATCTCTTCTCAGGATTTTTCATCCCCAGACCGGTACATACCTGGATTTCTTTCACTGCCCTTTACATAATTTCATGCGTATTAAACAAGTAATATGCATTTTAATTAACACAACTTTTTGCTGATGATTTTTCAGAGAATTCCCAAGTGGTGGGTTTGGTACTATTGGATTTGTCCAGTGGCATGGACAGTGTATGGACTAATTGTGTCACAGTACCATGATGTTGAAGACCGCATCAGAGTTCCTGGAGCTACAGCTGATACAACAATTAGAGAGTATATTCAGGAACATTATGGATATGAGACAAATTTCATGGGACCTGTTGCTGTTGTATTGGTTGGCTTCACCTTCTTCTTTGCTTTTGTTTATGGCTATGCTATAAAAACACTAAACTTCCAAACCAGATAGAGTGATGCTACCAAAAAAAAAAAACATGCATGCTTCAAACTTTGAGAGATGTATATGTAAATACAAAGGATGGTTTGATTTAATAAATTTCAGGAAGTTCATTTTTATGTGACCTATAGTTATATATATATGGGTTTGATACATCCCTATCATTTGACATATTTTATCAGTTTATCCCTTTAACTTGTAAATTAACTATTTTAATACCTCAACTCTTCAGATATATATTATTTATAAATATTTTTTTCTAGTTCAAATGTTTAAATAATTTCATCTCAATTTTCAAAAAAAAAAAAAATTATTTGTACACTTCAAAGGATCGCGTTTGACGTCGCTATTCGCGACATCAATAACCACTACAAGATAAATTTTTTTATCAAATTACATTTTCGTCCCTCAAGTTTTATAATATAGAAAAATTATATAATAATCTAAGAACACATATTTTAATTAGATAATTAATTAAATTAATAAAATTTAAAACCTAAGAGGGGAATAGGTGAACTAGTTATGCCATGATTTAAAAATCCAAATTTTATAATTTATTTATTATTTTTGTAATTATTATAAAATTATCGGGATAAAAAAGTAAAATACCACTAACAGCAACACGTTGTTTGTGTCGCTGCTAGTAACACACATTTCTCCACTTCAAATAATAGAAAAAGTGTCAGTAGATCTTATTTTCGCAAGTTCAAATATCTAAATGATCATTTTATAAGTTGGGTAGGCAAATTGATAAAAAATGTTAAGTACAGATGTTGCATATGCATTAAGGTTATATATATAATGATAAAGGCATAACTAAGTAATTATATTAAAATAAATAAGAGTTGTCTTCTCAAAAAAATAATAAATAAGAGTTGTTTATGAAAAATTTAAATTAAAACTAATTTAAACTGTAAGTGATGGACATGCTAACAGCTATTAGTTAGTATTTAAAAAAATAATCAAATAATTTTTTATAGATGTTATTTTTGAGCTGCATCTAAACAATTATATCACATAGCCTTTTCTTTTTTTTTTTTTTGGTTCTTGATCGGAATGAAAGTATCATTCATGAAGAGAAAGCGTTATAACTGATATGGAACTCACAAAGTAAATCTCAAACTCTGCCAATACCTTCCTAAAAGCAAGACTACTGTCTGCTCAACCTAATAACACCAACTACAACCCTTCCATCATAGAGGTTTACAGAAAGTAAACCACAGCTAGTCAAACAATTCAACAACTATGACTAAGGATGGGAGTGATCATAATATAATAAAAAAGAGAGCTAAAAAAAACAGACCAGATCAAAAGAAGAGATCACCAGATTAAACACTATCAAACATGATCAAGACCAGCAGTAGTATGTGTGGCCGAATCAGAAGCTAACTAAGAAGCAACCACTCTTGATCCAGATCTTTATGATCCCTGTCTTCATGTTCCAGATCTGCAATCTAGCAGAAAAAAGAGAGCTAAAGATGAGAAGTAAAAAAACTAAAGATGAGAAAGGAAAGGGTTTTGGTAGTTTTTTGGCCAAAAAAACCACCAAAATCAGGTTTTGTGGCTAGAAAAAAACGAAGGAACAGTGGCTATCTTTGGCTATCAGATAATATATGTGGCTATCTTTAGGGGTGTAAATGAACAGAGCCGCTCGCGAGCAACTCGGAGCTCGACTCGTTAAAAACTCGTTCGAGCTCGTATATTGAAGCTCGTTTAATAAACGAGCCGAGCTCAAACTATGCAAAGCTCGGCTCGTGAAAGTTCGTGAACAAGCTCGAATAAGGGCTCGCGAACCGGCTCGCAATTTTAATATATTAATAATTGAATTTTAGATATACAATATATAAATTTTTATTCATTTAAATATTTTAAAAATATATTATTACAAAAAATCATAATTTTATAATAAATTATTTAGTAAATTATTTATTTTAAATTATTTTAATGACTAATTTAAATTTATACATTGTATTTTTAGAAATTTTTTTAGCTTGTTTAGGCTCGTTTAAGCTCGTGAACAGCTCGCGAACACTTAGCGGCCTAATGAGCTCGGCTCGTTTATAAACGAACCAAGCTTGAACTAATCAAAGCTCGGCTCGGCTAGGCTCGTTTACACCCCTAATCACAC
>CATIWO010542980.1:0-19680 GCA_949673435.1 Macaranga tanarius | reverse complement strand
GTGTGAGAAGCATGGTTGAATGTGTATATACATATATATATCTTGTTATGATGTTTTAGAGGTTTGGTGTGGATTTGTATGTTTATTTGGGACTGGTTCGGGTAACTGTTTCAGCAGACTACCTGATGTGAATGATTTTTTTTTAGGATGTTAGAGACTGAATTTGGTAAAGTGATAAATATGAGTTTTGTTCCTTTATAGGTTATCTAAAACCATATGATGTAGTTTTGTGAAATAATGTGTGGGTAATGAGAAATCCTACTTGGATTGGGACTGGTTCTGCTTGCTATTTCTGCAGGTAGCCCAACTTTGCCCAATTAATATGAGGACCTTAGAGGTTAAATTCAATAATATTTAAAAAATAAAAGTTGTTCATTTATGTGTCAACTAAATTTATGAAAAAGGGTTTTACAATTGGACTTGTATAATTTGAGAAATTCTAGACGAAGCGTGACCTGCTCACATTATACTTGTGCAGGACACATATCTGAAATTCAAAAATTTTCCATTTATTTTGTAGATCTTGTATTAAGCTAAATTTTGGATATGTTATAACCTTATGTGTCTAATTTATATTAAAAATAGAATCAAGTAATTTTGAATTTTGTGGTGAGAGTTATTTACTCTCATGTCTAGCAAGGTCAAGCTATTTTCATAAACAAATATATATATACATATAATTTGTTAATTGTTTTACTCTCTTGAATGTAATGATATATAATTGAGAAATGAATGTGCATGGCATCTATCTATATGTAATTATACTATTATGGATTATATAATTTGAGTATGTGTATGGTTTGTTTGAGGCCACGTGTTGTGGGTCTCACACCCTATTTAACTTGATATTTAGAATAATTAGATTAATTAGTATAGTTAGTAATTAATTAGAATAATCCAACAATTTTCTTTATTAATATTTTGCCTATCCATCTTAGTACCTATTCGGTTAATGCAAAATAGCTCCAAATTCCCGAGTGTTCGACACTCTACTTGCTCTATACTTAATCTTAGAGATTAAAGTAATTATATTTGACCCACATCAACTATGTGAGAAGCAACTACAGAGTTACTGACAATATTCCAGATCAAAAAAAGGAAATGGAATGTATCTTCTACCTTAAGTGGAATGAGCTAAGAACTAACCGTGAAAAAGATACTTTGGCTAAGTTTGATTGTTTTTTCTCTTAAGAGTACTTCAGACTTGTAATACAAGAAGAATGCTTTTAATTTGGACTAACATGTTTTCTTATACTGCAGAAAGATGGCTGGCAATAGTCTGAAAAATAGAATTAGCAATATTACATTTATAGCTTCTGTTTATTTCATTTGGAGAACTAGGGATGCAGACATGTAGTTAGTCTTGAAGACAAATATGGTGAGGTGGATGATGAGTTTGAAAAGATTAGAGACTCTATTTTTCTTGGATTTGTTAATTGAATAGAGAGCACAGTGATAATTACATTTATTTAGTAAAAATTAGGTTCATTTTAAGTATGATTAGTTTAGTTTTTAGTTCATTTTTAGGTAAATAATTGCTTATTTCTAATAATAATTAATAGAGTTGAATGTTAGGAAATATAGGCTAATTAGATGAATAATTAGGCATAATTCATATAAATTAGGGATTTCATATTTTCTGATTGTTTTTTATTTTGTTTATAGGAATTAAGGAAGACACGACCATGCAGATTGTCTTACACGGATGTGTCATAAAGGACAAAGTTAAGAGGTCAAAGTACGAAGATGCACAACCATGCGTTGAAGTTGCATGCCCACGTCACTTGATGACAAGGAAAAGGAAGGCACGCCCATGTTTCATAAATTGCATGCCCATGTTGGGTGTTACACGGCCATGCATATGAAGGACAAAAAAGGAAAAAATTTAAAGTGATCAACCCTAGTACCTTGAAGACATATATATATATATCGAAAAGAAGAGAAAAAAAAGAGGTTAGGAGTCAACGGAAGAAAATCAAGGAGTTGATTAGCAAGGATTAGGGGGTTTTTATATTTTCTAATCTTTGAATTATTATTGATGATTTCTTTAGTCGTTTATTATTTTCTTATATTTGTCATTATCATGATAGCTTAGTTTTATTTTATGCTAAAGTAATCTTAGTAACCTAGAGATGTATTGAATTTATATTTCTTTTTAATTATAATCTCAGTTTATGATTATGTTTATGGTCTTTATTCTTTTGTTCAATTTTTGATTCAATTAATTAGTTAGGTATATTGAGACCAAGAGAATATTTATACCTAAGGTTTTTAAGGTGAATTTGAATCATTATATGCCAAGTATTCTGAACCGAGAGGAGATTAATATTTGGGGAACTAAAGTAAAGTCTATTAGTATTAATTTAAGTAGAGATACCAATTAATTATTAATATTGCATGATTACCTTAGGAGCTTAAATTTATTAAGGATTTATTAATTAGGGTTTAGAGAGGCGAGAGTTCATAAATTCTGATTTATAATTGAGTTAATAAATTTACCTTATACTTACTCGGGAGAGATTTATAAGAATCTTAGTGGTAGCATCTTGAACATAAATCATGAATTAGGTTATAATAATTTGATTTTAAGTCAAATACAGATATAGGTAAAAAGAGAAAGTCTAGTACATTGCATACATAATTATTTATTTTAATTGAATTTAAATTGGTTTTAATTTTAATTTCCTTTACTACCTTAAAAAATTGATTCATTTAGACAAGTAAGCTAATCAAGTGAATTAATACTTAATTTCTTCTCTATGGGATGATACTTGGACTTATAATCCTATACTATAACTTGACTCGTACTCTTGCGGAACCAATCACACAGTAATGATGCTCACAATAACTAAAAGATGTGACTTTTTCTTTTCCTAATAAAATCCCTTTTGGTTGATTAACAAAAAAATATCATATGAATTCACCATTACCATTAGAGTCAACATACTATAATGGGTGCCCATACATGTTCATGCATCTAAACAGAAACATGGTACTACAAGTTGAGTAGTTTTGTTAATTAGAATATTTTTCAACCAATTGAATGGATAAAATAATGATCACAAAATTCTAAGCTACACACACACAAAATAAATGAAGAAAAATCCAGGCTTTTCTTTCCATTATATCACCTCAAACTCTAGCTTCTTCAAGAGCTTCGCATTTTGCTGCCTCCTCAACAGTTTCATCATTTTCCCAGCCACCCTATATGATATAGGACAACTTATAGGTAAACTGTTCTACAACAGTGTTTTTGCTAAAAATAAAGATTTAAAAGGCTAAATATATGTAGAAACAACAAAAGATAAAAGGTTCTAAGAGTCACACTTATATATTTTAGGCATACATGAAAGGGTTTCTTGTACATAACACTTAGGATTGTAGAATTACAGCCAACAGTCCAAAATTTGTTTAAAAAGAATGCTATAATTTTATTTGATGAACTCTAAATAAAGAACATAATAAACATGAGTATTTATAGAACCAAAATAAACCAAGACTGGGATCCTAATGCTCTTTGGATTTGAACTCTATACAAAAAAGAAATTGAACTATCCTAAACCGAGAAAAAGCTCTTAAAATTGGACTTTCCAATAAAATCAAGCAAAGACTCCTAAAACATTTAAGCTACCAGTTAAAGAAAACTCTTACTCAAGTCTTGAAATGCATTAAGATGAAAAATAGTGATGTATTAGACTACCATTTTGGCAATAGAAATGCATAAAAATCCCCTTTGGACTTGTTTACGAACTTATGGGGAATAACAAATTCCAGCTCTCTACACAAGCAATAGGCAATAAAACTGTAATTGCTAGAGCAAAATTCTAATACTCTGGATTCTTTGAATATTGTTTTCTTGATTCTTTCCTTGCCCAAATCAATATACTAGGATAAGTAGAAACCTTGTAGATAAAAGCATAACTATATTAGTAAATATGAATGATCAATAAGAGAAAGCATTACTATATCACCACTATATCCATTACAATAAGCCTAAATTTCCAACTCCAAAATTACCTTGTTTTCCATCTCTCTCTGCCTCTCTAACTGTAAGTCTGTGAGAGAGATACAATCATATGCCAAAGAAGTGAAATAAACACATTATTAGGAAGTTAGATTCTAAAAGAACTGGGGCTAGATGTAATATATTATCCTGAAACACTAGTTTTTGGTATGTTTATATAGCTTTTAGTGCAATGGTAAGTGACAAAATGGTTAAGCAAAGAATCTGTCTCTACACTCCACTTCTTGCATATAGAAACTCTTCTTAAGTAACAATTCTAGTTTCCTGAAGAATTTTGGAATCAGTTTCTCCTTTCAAGTTGGTTAGTCATCTGCATTAGATGACACCTCTATAAAAACTTCATCACATGCCTTAAATTCGAGTAATTCACCCCATTGCTACTGAGCATATATATAATATAATTCTCCACTGCTGACCAAAAAAAGTGTGCAACAGTTGCATATACATGCAGGCCAAGGGAAAGTTCCATAGCTTTGATCTTCCATATATTTCTTGCATATACAGCAAGGATTTTCTGGCAATAGACTCCTAGTAATTATTTACAAAAATTCAAATTTATAGTCATCAATGCTCATTTAGCTACATATAAAGCACCCAGCTTTTTAACATTCTTTAGTTTTCATAATGTGGGTATTAAATTATCCAATAAAAACTTTAATGTATGCTATCAGTTTCAAATTTTTAGAGTAGAAAGAGATACATAAACCTTTAGGAACAGAAGGTCAGGCTCACTATTTGAGTTGATCATTAGTACCTCAGCAACCTTCTCAGATGTACCATCACCACAACTTCTATATTTAAAAAGAATACACCTTCCATGCATACTCTGGGCAAAATTCAAATAATCCCATACAATTAAAATTTGCCAAAAATAATAATATGATCTTAGGTTTTATAAGAGAAGATTTCAAGAGTAGCTCATATTAATTAGTCAACTTTCATTCAAGTCAAGTTCAATTCAAATAAATTTGTATTTTATGTAGCATGGTTAAGTATTTTTACTATAACTCACACTACAGATGTCAGATTGAGACGATTCAAAATTCTAAAGAAAGCTAAGATACAGACCTACAACTTTATTGAAGAAAGCTTGGACTAATTCTGATGAGGACGCGACACATGGCCGTGTGTTTGATCAATATGCCCATGTGGTTGATGCTCGAGATAGGCAGCAGTAAACACGGTTAGACAGCACGCCCATGTCTCATTGTGCTTTAGATGGTAGTGGAAGACATGCATGTGTATTAGCTCATATTTGAGATTGTCGGCATCATGGATTTACATGCCTGTGTATGAGTTCGTGCATAATTAGTAGAGTTTTGGCAGACTTGCACACGGCCGTATAGGTGACCGTGTCGTGTTCGGAAGGATTTTACTGAATTTTAACACGCCCATGTCTTCATGGTATACGGCCGTGTTTCACGTCTAATTAAGAAATTTAAATTTTAATAAGTTATTTTTTTATGTTGGATTCTATTTATTTATTCCTATTTTAGTTTTTTATTTCCTAGACTATAAATACTTAATGTTAGGGTTTATGGATTTTAACTATTCAATTATTATCAATTAAATAAGCTTTTGCTTATTTCTTTTCTCTGAATTGAGATTGTTAATCTCTAGATTGAGATTGTTGTTCCTCTTTAATAATTAACGTGTTTGATTATCGCGCTACACGCTGCATCAGGCAGTATCAGAGTAGGTTTTCCCTAATCGATGGCTCATACTAATCGTGGTGATGAGGGCAACTGATCCCAAGATGGTGATCAGGGATTGCAGGCTGTTTGGAGAGCAATTAAAGAATAGAAATAGAATACCCAAAATATAACCTAGCTATTTAAAGCAATGCAAACCCAATTGTAGGCGGTGTTAAGGGTTAACGAATAAGGGCATAGGAACGATGATGGTGAAGAAGGCAGAGGATTTTACCTTATCAGACCCGTTGTTGATCCCATTCCTAATAATTAAAGGAGGCCGGCTAAGGGATATGATGACACGTCGGATGACGAGGCTAACTTTGAGAATATGGCATATGCGCATGAGAGATTTGGTGGCAGACGATAATGGCAACCAAACTACAGAGGGGACAACGAGTATAAACTAAAAGTAGACATTCCTAACTTCCGTAGGGATCTTGATATAGAGGGTATTCTTGATTAGTTAACTGAAATAAATAGGTTCTTTGATTATACTGAGTTGCCCGAGGATAGAAAGGTGAAATTTGTTGCTTATCGGTTGAAAGGGGGAGTATCGGTTTGGTAGGAAAGGTTGAGAGAAACTAGGATGAGAGAGGAGTGTGGCTCGGTTCAGACTTGGAGGAGAATGAGGCAATTATTACGGGGTAGATTTTTACCTCCAGACCATAAATAATATCTTTTTCATGCTTATCATAGATGTACCCAGGGAATGAGGAGTGTGAATGTGTATACTACAGAGTTCATGCGATTGGCGGTAAGGAACCAACTGTCAGAAAGTGAGAATTAGCAGGCAGTAAGGTATTTGAGTGGGTTAAAATTGAGTCTTCGAGATAAGATCGGTGTGCAGATGGTTTTCAGTGTATAAGAGGTAAGAAATTTAGCCATGAAGGCTGAATCGCTTATCTAGGAGCAAACTCGGACTGCCAATTACAAAAGGTATGGAGGAGGAGACAACAAAGCTGCATTTGATAAGGGTAAGGCACCTCAAATTAGTAGCGTAGAGACTACTAATATGGGTGTAGGGAAAGGCAAGGGTGTAATGGTGGAGAAGAATGACATTATAGCTCCTACCAAAAATGCCAACCCCTATACCAAACCTTTTGGCATTAAGTGCTATAGGTGTGGAGAGATGGGGCATCGTTTAAACGAGTGTTTGAATAGGAAGGATGTGAATATAGTAGAGAGAGAGAGGATAATGAGGTGTGTGGACCCTATGGAGATGATGATGACTGTGATTATGATGACCATGATAAGTATACATGTGTGGTGAGGAAACTCATGTTGTCACCAAAGAGTGTGGATGATATTCAACACCACAAGCTCTTTCGCAATAGATGCTCCATGTAAGGGAGTTTATTTGATCTCATCATCGATAGTGACAGTCAAGAGAACATCATAGGAAGAGACATGGTAGATAAACTAAAGCTAGCAACTAAAGCACGTCCTAATCCATACACCATTGGATGGATTAAGGAGGTAAGAGGCATCAAGGTGACAGAATATTGTAAGGTACCTTTCTCCATTGGCAAATACTGTGATGAAATTTATTATGATATAGTGATATGGATGCTTGTCATATAATGTTTGGGCATCCTTGGCAATATGATATAGATGCCAAGCATATGGGAAAGAAGAATATTTATCAGTTAGAGAAAAGGGTGTGAAATATACCTTAATGCCATTTGCTAGAAAGAACAAACCCAAAGCTTCTAAATTAGAAGGGAGGAATTTTCTCACCATTGTATACAAACCAAATACATTTATTGGGGAGTGAAAGGAGACACATGAGGTTCATTTATTAGTAGTGAAAGGAGAGGCAGGTAGTAGAGAATTAAAGGGACATCCAATTTTAGTAGAGGTGCAGGAATTATTGGAGGAGTTTGAGGATGTGGTGCCCGATGATTTGCCTATGGGTTTACCTCCTATGAGGTACAACATCATATTGATTTAGTGTCTGGTGCTACTTTACCTAATTTTCCTTATTACAGAATGAGCCCGAAGGAGAATGAGATTTTGAGGGAAAAGGTGGAGGAATTATTGAGTAAGGGACACATACAGGCTAGTTTAAATCCGTGTGCAGTTCCAGCATTATTGACACCAAAGAAGGATGGGAGTTAGCGGATGTGTGTGAATAGCAGAACTATTAACAAGATTACCATTGGGTATAGGTTTCCCATTCTAAGACTAGATGATATATTAGATCAGTTGAGCAGGGTTGTGGTGTTCAGTAAGATTGATCCGAGGAGTGGCTACCATCATATTTGAATTCGCCCAAGGGATGAATGAAAAACAACATTCAAGATAAAAGATGGCTTATTTAAGTGGCTAGTCATACCTTTCGGTCTCACTAATGCTCCAAGCACATTCATGCAACTTATGAATCAGGTACTACAACTTTCTTGGGTAAATTTGTGGTGGTTTATTTTGATGACATCTTGATTCATAGTAAGTCTAAAGGTGAGCATGTAGAGCATCTTAGAGAGGTGTTTAAGGTGTTGAGGGAAAAATAAACTATATGCTAATTTAAAGAAGTGTGATTTTATGAAAAATAGTTTATTGTTTCTTGGATATATTATGAGTAGTAATGGGATTAAAGTAGATAAGGCTAAGGTTAAAGCTATTGGGGAGTAGCCTACCCCAAAGAATGTGAGTGATATGAAAAGTTTTTATAGGTTGGCAACTTTCTATAGGAGATTCATTAAGCATTTCAGTAGTATTATTGCACCAATAACTGAAAGTTTAAAGAAGGATAAATTTCAGTAAAATAAAGAGTAAGAGAGTAGTTTTGCTTTGATTAAGGAGAAATTGAGTACAACACCTGTGTTAGCATTGCCTGATTTTAGGAATTTGTTTGAGGTAGAGTGTGATGCTAGTAGTGTAGGTATTGGGGATGTTCTATCCCAAGAGAAGAGGCCGGTAGCTTTCTTTAATGAGAAATTGAGTAAGGCTAGGTGAAAGTAGGCTACCTATAATAAGGAGTTTTATGTTGTTGTGAGGGCTTTGAAGACTTGGGAATATTATCTCATTGCTAAAGAGTTTATTTTGTATATTGATCATCAAGCTTTAAAGTATTTGAGCACCCAAAAGCATATTAGGAGTGATATGCATGCCAGGTGGTCGGCTTATATAGAGAAATTTTCTTATAAGCTTGTTCATAAGTCGAGACAGCATAATAGGATGGCAGATGCTTTGAGTAGATGTGTGGTATTGATGAGAACTCTTAGTTAGGAGATAGTGGATTTTGAAGTATTGAAGGAGATGTATGTAGATGATGATAATTTTAGCAAGGTTTAGGCTAATTGTATAAGCAAGCAACCTTGTGATGATTTCTACATTTATGATGGTTTTCTTACGAATAGTGGGCAACTTTATCTTCCTCGCACATCTCTTCAAAAGAAGGTCACACCCGTGTAGCAGCCCGTGTTTAAGATTATTTGCATTATGGATTTAAATGCCCAACAACATGCCCATGTATGAGTTCGTGCATAATTGGCAAAGTTTTGTTAGACATGCACACGGCTTGGTGCACGACTGTGTAGGTGACCGTGTCATGTTTGGGAGAATTTTATCGAATTTTAACACGCCTGTGTCTTCATGGTACACGGCCGTGTTTTACGTCTGATTAAGAAATTAAAATTTTAATAAGTTATTTTATTTGTGTTGGATTCTATTTATTTATTTCTATTTTAGCCTTTTATTTCCTAGACTATAAATACTTAATGTTAGTGTTTGTGGATTTTAACTATTCAATTATTATCAATTAAACAAGCTTTTACTTATTTCTTTTCTCTGGATTGAGATTGTTATTCCTCTTTAATAATCAATGTGTTTGATTATCGTGCTACACGCTGCATCAAATTTGATAATCTTTTTGGGTTAAAAATTCAGACAATCATCAAGTCATGTACAGATCTGGGCAGACTGAGCGTACTTCAATAAATGGGCCTTATCTTACTCAATACGCGATTCAAGATGCTTCTTAAAACTAACATCAAAGGCTACAACTTTTATATTTTGGGCTTGAGTCAATTCGGCCTCAATCTTGGTCAAAAGCACATCACAACATATTCTATATGTAAATCTGAATTTAAATAGGATTATATTCCTTATTTTGGTAGAATTATATTTTCATATTTAAATAGGATTATATGTCATTATTTTATTAGAAAATTAATTAAATTTTGTTTAGGGTTTCTTAAGCCTCTATAAAGGCATTATTTTATGTAATTTGGAAATGATGATGATTAATAAAAAATTTAGAGAATTTTCTCTTTGGTTATTTAACCATGTGTTCTTATCAAACATTGTGTTTGTGACGAACAACCTTATGACTTATCAATCTATCTTCAGACAATAGATTGTGGCGTCTTCTCATATGTCTGAATTGGAACTTGATTTGAACTTTCCTTAAGAGCATGGGTTTGGGTTCATGTTGAACGGGTTCCTAGAGCAGGTCGTCTAGCAGGTTCATATCACTTGGTATCAGAGCTTGGCTCAAATCAAGTTTTGTTCAATTCAATTCTACGTATCCTTAATTTTGTTTTAGGGTTTAAAATTTTTTTTTTTTTTTGTGTTTGTTTTTTTAAAAAAAATCTATTCACGATATTGGGTTGTTAAAGGGTTTTTTCAAGTTAGTGATACACATGTTCACATAACCAAAGGGTTGGTGTATGCTATTCTTGGAGTTTTCTCTAACATTTGTGATACGAACCCGCTAGACATATTAGGAACCCGTTCAATATGAACCCAAACCCACGCTCTCAACGAAAGTTCAAATCAAGTTCCTATTCAAACATATGAGAAGACACCACAATCTATTGTTTAAAGATATATTGATAAGTTATAAGGTTGTTCGCCACAAATACAAGGTTTGATAAGAACACATGGTTAAATAACCAAAGAGAAAATTCTCTAAATTTTTTATTAATCATCCATCGCTTCTAAATTACATAAAATAATGTCTTTATGTAGGCTTAAGAAACCCTAAACAAAATCTAATTAATTTTCTAATAAAACAATGACACATAATCCTACTTAAATATGAAAATATAATTCTACCAAAATAAAGAATATAATCCTATTTAAATTCGGATTTACATATAGAATATGTTGTGATGTGCTTTTGACCAAGATTGAGGACGAACTGACTCAAGCCCAAAATATAAAAGTTGTAGCCCTTGATGTTAGCTTTAAGCAGCATATTGAATCACTTTGTTTGGATATGTATTGAGTGAGATAAGGCCCATTTACTGAAGTATGCTCAGTCTGCCCAAATCTGTACACAATCTGATGATTGTTTGAATTTTTGGCCCTAAAAGACGACTGAATTAGTCCTAACTTTCTTCAGTAAAGTTGTAGGTCTGTGTCTTAGCATTATGTAGCCTTTCGAATCACCTCAATCTGACATCTGTAGTGTGAGTTATAGCCGAAACACTGAACCATGCTACATAAAATACGAATTTATTCGAATTGAACTTGTCTTGTATTAAAGTTGGCTAATTGACATGAGCTACTCTTGAAATCTTCTCTTATGGAACCTAGGATCATATCAAATAATAATAGTAATTAATAATTAATACCCAAGAGGGCCGCCGGAGTCATAACGCTCCTGGTGGCCACCGGTACGAGCTACCAATTCAGACATTTTATTACTGCAAAAGAAAAAAAAATTCTTCACTCGCTATGATAACAATATTAATCTTGTATTCGTGCGGTTATAATAGTAACAATAACATGAAATGATCTCAAGCATTGTGTCTATTTCTTTGTTTTCTCACGAACAATCTTCTGCTTCCAGTGGCTTCTTCTAGCATTATCTACCTTCACAAAAGACCACCACTACCATCGTTAACCGTCGTACCCGGCTACCGCTAATGACCACAAAATGTGATCATCAAAATTAAAACGCTTAGCATGAAAGTTTTGGTTAAGAGAATTTTTAACTCAATCAAAATAATCGAGTTGGAATTCGTTCCAGCTTTTAATCCAACTTATAACAATTTTAAGTTTTTATTTTATAAAATTTAATTTTTATTTATATTATTTGAGTATTATACTATACGACTATTTAATATTTACATGAAAATTAAATTAAATTTATATAATTATATTAATGGAAAATTAGAATGTAATAAAATAATAAATAATTTACAAAATATAAATATTTTGCATAAATAATAGTTGTAAAATTTAATAAGTAGAATAGCATTTTATTATATTTTACAATGACTATAGATAATATGAATATCAACTTAATTCTAATGGTTCTCCATAAGTTTGTTACCGTCTAGATAATACATGTGTTTCTTTGAGTTTAAGATCTGAACTCGCTTTGGATCATGAACTAGCTCGAGTCAAGTAATTTGAAATTTAGACACACCTCATAGAGCTATTCAAGTAGCTCGACTTCATAAATCTCGAGTACTTTTCAAAGCAATTTCGAGTTGCTTGTGAGTTGTCTCGACATGCTCACATCCCTAGGATTATGAATAGATATGGCTTTATTAGTTCATTAGTAAAACATCCAAGATTTAATTTATTTTAAATAAATGATCAGGGTAAAAGAATCAAGTCAAAAAACTGTCGATATTCGAGCTTGACTCAATTATAAAATTCAAAACTTGAAACTTCATTTAAATTTGATCAAATTTTTTTAAGTTTAAACTTGACACAATCAAATAATTTTTACACTCAAACTTGATATAAAATTATTAAATTGAAAAATTTCAAAATATACAAACTTGACCTAACTTAGTAAGATACTTTTCTATAATTATACTAAATTATAAATAAAATAATAAATATATAGAAACTCGATTAGTCTATATTAGACCCTCAAAATCAAGTATTATAAAATTTGAGTTTCACTTGTCAGCCAACTCAAGTATGGCTAAATAATTTAATCAATTTTGAATTTTATTTTTTGAGTTAATTTCAAGTAGTTTACAAATCTACATAACTCAACTACAACCTATAATACTAATAACCCTTAACATTTGAAATGTTTTACCGCAAAACTACATTCTAAAATTTGTACAAAAGTATGTTAAAACTCAATCAAATAATATAAATTTACTATAGATCATAGAGCACTTTTTAACTAAATTTTAGGCTCCGTTTGTTTGTGAAAAATATTCTGTCTCTTGAAAAATATTTTTCAGAAAAAATATTTTCCAGAAAAATACAATATTTTTCTATGTTTGACTACAACACTAGAAAAATAGTTGAAAAGTATTTTTGGTATTTAGTTTACAATAGATTTTTTCTTAAATTATATAATATTATATAGAAATAGTAACATTATTTTTTATTTTTCTTCTATCTCTTTATATTTGATAAGCATTCAAGTCTTGAAAAATAACTTCTCGTTCTTAGAATGAGAAGTTGTTTTCCCATATTTTTAAGTTATTTTCCTTTGACTTATTTTATTTTGGTAACCAAACATTAAAAAATATAGAAAAATATTTTCAAAAAAAATATTTTCCACAAACAAACGGAGCCTTAAAGTTAGATAAAAATACATTACCTTCTTTTTAGGAATTGGTGGGAATTAATGGGATTTGAACTCTTCTATAATACATGTAATAATATTTATCATTATAATTTTAGTTAGAAAAATATAATGATCTAGGCTCCGTTTGTTTGTAGAAAATATTCTTCTTGAAAATATTTTCCTATATTTTCTAATGTTTGGTTACCAAAATAAAATAAGTCAAAGGAAAATAAATTATTAGTCAAAGGAAAATAAGTTAAAATATGGAAAAACAACTTCCCATTTTGAAAACGGCAAGTTATTTTTCATGACTTGAATGCTTATCAAATATAAAGAGAGAGAGAAAAATAAAAAATAATGTTACCATTTTTATGTAATATTATATAATTTAGGAAAAAATCTATTGCAAACTAAATGTCAAAAATATTTTTCAACTATTTTTCTAGTATTGCAGCAAAACATAAAAAAATATTATATTTTTCTGAAAAATATTTTTTCTAAAAAATATTTTTTAAGAGACAGAATATTTTCCGCAAATAAACGGAGTGAGA
Source organism: Macaranga tanarius (assembly GCA_949673435.1). NCBI lineage: Eukaryota > Viridiplantae > Streptophyta > Magnoliopsida > Malpighiales > Euphorbiaceae > Macaranga > Macaranga tanarius. Next base: position 5,919 of record CATIWO010542980.1, on the reverse strand, counting down.
AGTTATTTTTCTTTTACTAGTAACTTATTTTCCTTTAACTTAATTTTTTTAGTAACCCAAATATTAAAAAATAAGAAAAAATATTTTCAAGAATAATATTTTCTGTAAACAAACGGAGCCTTAGAATCCATAATACAAATAAGGGTACTAACACATTTATATTTTCTTATCATCAAGAAAAATATATATTTTTTAAATTTAAAAGAATAGTTTTATCTTTGCAATAATTAAAAATTAAATTGATAATTGTTTTAATGTTATAAAAAAATTACTACTTTTAACCTTTCATGGTGTGTGTATATATATATATATATATATATATATATATATATATAAGGAATTTAAATAAGAAAAAAAACTTTGACCGATGATAACGAGACGAAGCAGAGAAAACGTGGAGAAGAAAGTACAAGTGACAGTAAAAAGAAAAAACAACAGCCGTAGGATTAAAGAACGACCAGAAGAAGAAAGAAATCAACGGCGAGGATAAGGAGAAAGGAGAGAGGAAAAAATAGAATGGAGCATAGGGAACAAAAATTGTTTGGTAATGAGAACAGTAGAGCGAAAAATCCGGGAAGAGATTAGAGTACGGAGGAGGAATCTGATGCGGACATGACGCGTCCGAAATCACAGGGAAGACCCAATTATTGCTTCCCACGCTACCCCGACATCCATTATTTTGTCGCTCCTGTCCCACACCACCTCAAATCCTCTTGTTCCTATCAACACTTCCACACCAAAAAAGCTTCTCTTTTGCCCTCTTAGCTTCTTCAATATTTTACATTACCCACACAAATATGCTTTGATTAATAGAATAGTAGGTTTAATACATGTACAATTTTCTATATTTTGCTATAAATAAGATTTATTGATTTTCTTTAATTGAAATGGAAATATTTAAACACTTGAACGAGATGAAAATGCTTATAAGTGATTTTTAGTAAGTTCGGATGTTAAAATGATCAATTTATAAGTTGAAGGAGTAAAATGACAAAACATATCAAGTAAAAAGGTTTTAGATGTGTTAAGCCTGTAATAGTATTAATCTTAAGGTTTCAGTGATCATCCATCCTTAGGCTCCGTTTGTTTGTATTTTCCTATATTTTCTAATGTTTGGTTACCAAAATAAAATAAGTCAAAGGAAAATAAGTTATTAGTCAAAATAAAATAACTTAAAAATATGGGAAAACAACTTCTCATTTTGAAAACGGAAAGTTATTTTTCAATACTTGAATGCTTATCAAATATAAAGAGGGAGAAAAATAAAAAATAATGTTACAATTTTTATGTAATATTGTATAATTTAGGAAAAAATATATTGCAAACTAAATACCAAAAATACTTTTCAACTATTTTTCTAGTATTGTAGCCAAATATAAAAAAATATATTATATTTTTCTGAAAATATTTTTCAAGAGACAATATTTTCCGCAAACAAACGGAACCTTGTTTTTTTTATTAATTATATTATGAGAATGTCAAAAATTGAATAATCATATGATAAAAATTTTATTCGTAACATTAAACAAGTTATGCTTTAATATCTGACCTTCACATGATAAAATTGTTACTCATGAGTTCGAAAAACATTATATTGACAAAGGGGTTAAAATACAATATTAAAATCTTAAATGTTATACCAATCATTGGATTAAATACTTACCGACACATTAGATTTAATAAATGTCAGTAGAATAATTCTTAAATTTATAAAATATTTTAAATAAATTAAACACATAGATGCACTTTTTTTAGAAAATAGTATGATATTTTTGTTCGATAAGTTGGAGAAGTACCAAAAATTAAGTGCTGCATGAGGAAATGCATTTTGAAAAGATGTTAAATTAATTGATATATAGTTTTTTTTTTTTTAGAAATTTCTGAAACATGATTTAAACTTTCTTTAAAAAAAAGCACAAATATACCTTGAAAAAAAAAAAACTATGTCCACAAATTAAATTCAATTGTTTATAATTTAATGAAAAATTCATGATCATGAGATTAGTAGCAGAATACCTTAAAGTTGAGGAGAGATGTTATGTAGATTGTTATATATACTAACAAACAAAAAAAAGGCCAATCAGGGATAGTTTGATTGTAGAGTCTTTTGTGTTTTTACTATTAATGATAATAATATTTATAAAATCTATCATTTTATAACGAGTGATAAAATTAATGATTAATTTTTTCATGTAATCATGATCATTAGACTGCATGGAAAAAAAATAATGGGATTTGACAAATGTCTGGGATCATGTATAGCCCACAGAATTTAAGTATTGTTAATTTTTGAGTGGAAACTTGTGGGATTGTTTTATACTACATTACTACTAGTGTATGAACTTTTCTATTAATATATTAGCATATTATATACATAGCATTATCTTTACTTTGAAATTTAGTTTGAAATATAGCCCATGACTAAGGGAGCAAAGAAGTTGACAGTAGACATATATAATTGGTGAAATCTATCTCAAATGATTACACTTAAGTGTTGCATGACAAATTCAATTTTTTTAAACACCCAAAGTTGGAATTTTCTTTCGCATGTTGAAGAAAATGGCGTGAGCTGCAACCCACTAGCTTAGTAGTATTCACTAATTAATCACACTCATAATATCTTTTTTTAACACTTTAATTTAAAAAATTCATTAGTTGTATTTATCAAAGTATAATTTAAGTTGGAGTCGTCCTATGAGTAGTTCAAGTGGCAAAAAGTATGGACGTCCATTGTGGAGACCAATGATCGAACCTTCACCCCATTGGTTTCTCCCTTGTAGTGTTAGGAATTAACCACTACAACCAGATGCTGAAAAAAAAAAATTAAGTTGGAGTCTATAACGTAGATAATTATAATATATGGTTGTGAAATAATTCGGATCTATCGAATTAAAAATATATATAAAAAAATCAATAGAATATTTTTGTTTTTATTTTTTTTAAATAAATGAAGGGAAATTTCATTCATACAGACGTCTGATATTGAACTATATCTTTGTAAAGGTCTAAAATTGAACGAGAATAATAGGACATTTTGGTTGAAGTTGCAAATATTCTATGAAGAGAATACACATGTAGAAGGCATAGTTTCACATAATAATATGTTATTATTGAATTAGGGATATATATAGGTTTTGTCCATAGTATAATAAGGTCCTAATTGCTACTAGACATACTTAGTGAATAATTATGCAAAAGAAAAAGGCTATAGGTCTCATGCACAATGGTTGTATTATTGGAATTTGGAATGTAGCTTTAGCTATAGTTTGCTACCTTGTTTGTTCCAAAAATTCTACTTCTACCCGGGTACTATCTTTATCAACATTCAACAATGGTCTATTTTCATTTTTTTTTTTCTCAATTTATTAATGGCAACAAAAGAAACAAGTGACACATTGTGTTTTCTTTTTGGTTTTTTTCTCTTTTAGAATATGGTAATAGATATCAAGTAGATTCAAGTATATGGGTCCCTTGTTTTTACTTATCAATAATTTCATTGTCAAATGGCCATTTTCTCTACCTAACTTATCACATCCTTCCCCACCACCAAAGAAAAAAAATCCAACCAGAAAAAAATATATTATAGTAACAAATTCTTGTCGTTTAGGGGTGTATTTAAATAAAATTTAAAATCGACTAGATTATTATTAAGTCGAGTTTAAATTCAAATTATTTGAATATTTTAATTTTTTTTAATATTTGACTCGATAATTTACAAGTTTAATCAAATATAATCAAGTTTTACATATTAACTATTTTTTACTTTTTCATTTTAATATAATTATAAAAATATTTTATGAATTTGAACCGGAGAATTTATTATAAAAAAAGTAAATTGTATTATATAGTTGTAGATCAGTAGATTATTGATGGTGTATATCTCTTAATAAGAAAGAATTAAAGAAAAAAAAAGGTAATAAAAAACACAACAGAACCAATATAGAAGCAGAATCTATCTAGTTACAACTTTCAAAGCGAATAAGCCGCATACCTATAGCTTGAGTAGCCGACCCAAAATAAAGCCGACTGCAAATGTCGTGCCTAACAGAACACTGTAAAGCTGCAAACACCTCTGCTCTCTGTTCATATATCCCTCAAAACTCATTTCAGTGTCCTTCAGATTCTCTGTCTCTCTCTCTCTCTCCCCATAAAAACCCTATCTATGCCCTTTGCCACAGCAATCAATTCACACCCATTTTCACATTATTTTCTTGAATCTTGATTCTCAGAACCCAACATTATTTTTTTGTTTCTTGATCAAAAACCTGAACCAAAAAAAAAAAATCAAGAATCTTGAAGCCCACTACTTCCACTGCATATCACAAAATGCCATCAGATACTTGCTCTACTGAAACTAGAAGATTAACCAAGACCACTAGCCACCCTGGAGCTCCACCACCAGAGCAAGAACACCTCCCTTGTCCACGTTGTGATTCTACCAATACCAAGTTCTGTTATTACAATAATTATAACTTCTCTCAGCCTCGTCATTTTTGCAAGGCTTGTCGTCGTTACTGGACTCATGGTGGCACTCTTCGTGACATTCCTGTTGGTGGTGGCACCCGCAAAAATGCTAAGAGGTCACGTACTTCTGCTTCTGTTATTGGTCCCATAACAACTACGACAGTAGCTGATCATAACCTCCCATTATCAGCCACCCCTGTTCTGGTACCTCTCATGGCTAATCAGGGACAGTTTGGCTGTGGTAGTGGTGGTGATGTGAGGGGTAATGGGAGTAGCGCTACTACTGCTAATTCTACTGTTTGTGGTAGCTTTACTTCTTTGCTGAATACTCAAGGTCCTGGCTTTTTGGCACTTGGAGGGTTTGGTCTTGGTCTTGGAACTGGTTTTGAAGATATGGGTTTTGGACTTGGAAGAGGGATTTGGCCTTTTCCTGGAGTTGGAGATGGTGGTGCTGGTGTTGGTGGTGGCAATGGTGTTAATGGTGGTGGTGTTACAGGAATAAGCAACACATGGCAGTTTGAGAATGGTACTGAAAATGGATTTGTTGGTGCTGCAGCTGATTGCTTTTCTTGGCCTGATCTAGCTATTTCAACTCCTGGAAATGGTCTTAAATGAATGATACATATTAATGTTTCTTTTCTCTTGATAGTTAATTTCTTGTTTATTCTCTTCTGGGTTTTTGGTCCTTTTTCTAGGGAAAAAAAAAACCCTTGGTTTGAAGGGTTTTTAGTTAATTACTACTTACTATTAATTAAGTGTTGAGATGATATTTAGGTTTGAAATTAGAAAGAAAAAAAATGTCACCTTTTTCTTCTCTCTTTTTAAATTTCTTCCCTCTTTTTGACTCTTTATGCATGTGAGTGATTTTGTATTTGTTAGTTTATGTCCTTTTTTATTTTTGTGTAGTTAGACATGGTATCATCTTTAGCTACACATACACACTGATGACCAGCTCATATTGGTTACTTGTGCAACTCTAATCAGGCAATTCTCTTTCCACTGGTTAAATTTCTCAGAATTTAAATCAATTAGATAGATGATGGGATGGCTCATTATCGGAATTATACACATTTCTTGGCCAAGTTGTACTTGTGTGCACACATAACTGCAGGACCATGAAATCTTGAAAGTAATTGATCTGATACTGATCTGCAGCATCACTTGTAAACTTCAACTAGTTACTGCAATTTGGTTACATTATTTTACTGGTCAGTTCAATTATATAGTTGAAAATTGTACTATTTGCTTCTTGTTTTATCAATCTCATCACCAATAAAAAACTGAAAATGTGTACCTTGCAATGCTAGCTATATCTCAAAACGTTGTGTAAAAAGGCTTTGCTTATCATTGTAAGAGCAGTTGTTACCAATTAGTCGTTTTTCTATTGACTGTTGTTTGAATAGAACTAAGCTAGAGAAGCAAATAAGGCCAGCTAGTCAGGTACACAGTTTTTTT
>CATIWO010542909.1:0-18326 GCA_949673435.1 Macaranga tanarius | reverse complement strand
TTAGTGCTTGTTTATGAGTTGTCAATTAAAGACTTGAGAGAGCTTAATTGATATTTAAGATACTTGAGGGAATGATTCGTAAGTGGGTATAAAGGATTTAATTGCTAATTCAATTAGGAGGATTAATCTTTAACATGTCTTACATATTAGTGCTTGCAAATTTAGAATTGATGATTAAATTGCTTAGAGTAGTGATTAATAGTTTTGTTCGTTAAAAATTGCATTTATCATTAGCTTTAAACAAGATAATAGTAGAATTGAGTGGTGATTAAATTAAGCAATCTCTGAGGGAACGATATCTTTTGTACTATTTGTGTATTCTGTGCGCTTGCGGATTTTTAATCGATAAGTTTTTATTGTTCGTTGTCGGGGATTGCAATGGGCTAACATCATGAGTGGTTCTGTCTATCTTGGATTAAAGCAATTTTTTCTTTTTAATGGTTAAATTTTTATGCGTGTGTTCGTATACTTGAATTATGTGTGTGTGTGTGTGTGTGTATACTTGAATTTTATATGTATGTGTGTGTCTATGTTTGAAATTTTAAATTACCTTTATAACTATTTTTGGTTACTTATTTGAATAAATTTTTATTGTTTTGTTTTTGTTAAAGTTAAAAAAAAAATTGTGCCCAGCAGCCAGGCCAGCGCCTGGTTGCTTTTAACCATTATATATATATATATATATATATATAAATTTTTGTTTCTTTTCTTTTTTTTCTTCTTTCCCTTTCTTTATTTTTTCTTCAATTTTTATTTTCTTATTTTATACCTCACTATTTCTTTGTTCTTCTTTTCCTATTATAAGGAGACACAAGCAAAGGGCTTACCAAGGAAAGACTCCTTCGCCTACACCATCATTTCTAGAGTTATCAAAGGGAAGTCCCAAATCACCTCTTTTCTTTTCATTCCTATCACATTTTATTTACATTGTTCTGCCTTGCGGGTCACATTACGAATAATGTAAAATTTAAGTGTGGGAGAGATGCAGTGCATTCAGTCCAGATTTCATGCATGTTTCACGTTGCATTTTCATGCATTTGTATAGTTGTATAATAAAATTCCTTCATTTGATTTCTTGTAATTCATCTATTCCATGAGCTATTCATATAGGAATTATTTTTCTTGATCATGTATCATAATCTTCATCTAATACCTAGTTCTAGCTTTTAAGCTGAATTGATAACTTGAGGTTGAGGATTTTATATTTTAAATGAACTTAATGCCTATCTTGCCTTTTGTATAAGTGAACTTTGTGAGTTAAGATTGAAAAAGATATAGAGGTAGAATAAGTGAATTTATGGCATAATAAAAAAAATTAAATTAATTTGTGAAAAAAATGAGATAGAGCATAAAACGTACTTAAAAAAAGGTAAAATGGAGCGTAAAATGTACTCACCAAAAAACGAGATGGAGCGTAAAATACACTCGCAAGGTAGTTATTTTATACTTAATTTTAGCAATTGCCATGAATGCACTCTCTTCAACTTATTACATTTTTTTTTTAGTTTTAGCTTACAAGTTCATGAATGCAAATTGGCAAGTTAGCTTTTCACTTGGTCATAAAATACATCTTCAAGCTTGAGCTATCAATTTGATTTTTAAATATGAACTTGGTATTAGTTAAAGATTATGTTGTATGCTTAAGTAAAGTTGCCAATATGTGTAGTTCTTGATTTTGATGAATTGTTCTTAAAGTCTTGCTTGAGGACAAGCAAGGATTCAAGTGTGGAGGTATTTGATTGTGCACAAATTGTCATTAGTTTAGGTTGCATTTTAGTATGCATTTATATATAATTTAGGTGATTTATGTGCTTTGATGATTGGGTTTTTTTATGATAAATGGATTGTAGGTGCAAAAAGGACATGGAAGACAAATTTAAATGCTGATTATGTAAAAATCCAATGACAGTTATTTTCCATTTATTTCATATGTTGGCCACGTGAAGGAGTGGGAATACACAGCTCATTAAGAGAATGGGAGATAAAAAGGGGGCCGTTGGCTGTAAAAAAAAAGGGCTTTTAGAAGGCTGGTTGCAGAAGTAAAGAAGGAGCAGCTGCTCCATGGGAGCTGTGCAGGAAATACAGCTGCTGTAGAAATCTGCAGCAAAGGAGCTGTTGTCTAGAGGAGAAGCTACTGCAGAAAGTTGCAGAGGAGGAGCTGCTGCAGAAGAAGTAGCAGAAAACAGCAAGGGAAGATGGAGAAAAGGAAGAAGATGACGGGCTATATTAAATACATCTAATTCTTATCTCAACTCTTATATTTCTTTTCTCTTGTATTAGAATTTTATATTTTTATTTGTTGAGTTGTTGATTGGCATGACTTTGGCTATGTTTGGCTAAACTCCTTTTGTTGAGATTCATGACTCCTGCTGGGTTTAGTTTTTAATTTCAGTCTTTAATTAAAATTCCTCTTGTGTTCATTATGCTTAATACTTGCTTGTTATTGACGAATAATCATAGTATGATTTTAGTTAGTTTTGCACATTGAGAGATGGTGAAGCTAATAGAACCATGAACACAAAAATTAATTGATTCAGATTAGAGATAATTAGATTGATTGATTCTATTGCAATTGTGATTATGGCTTGTAATGAATATCAATGTTTGTATGATGAGGGAGATAGTTAATTCATATGGATATTAATGGTTGATTGCAAGTTAGTTGGTTAAAGCTTGAGAGAGTCTAATTGACACTAAAGATATAAATTGTATGAGGGATCAGCATGATGAATTTATAAGCTAGTCCAAGTATTGAATATTGTTCTTTAATAAACCAATTACATCTCAATTTATTGAACTATTTTGTATCTAGCAATTTTAGTCATCATCTTTTAATATAATTGCATAAAGTATTCATTGTGCCTATTTTATAAACGATGTTTAGTTAGAGTTGATGATTGAGAGATATTAATTCCAAAGGACCTATGAATGCATGTTGAATGATTTAAGGCTAGAGATAGCTTAAGTTTAATTTAATTCCATTTGAGTGTGCTTCATGATTTATTTTTTGCAATTATTGAGGCTTTGAATCAAAGAGAGTTGTTTAAAGTTCTTTTTAATTATTAGAGATAAATTAGGTGATTTTTGCTTGAGAGAGACTAATTGCCATTTTAGAAAACTCAGAATTTGTAATATATTGATTGAACCATTGATTGAATTGTTGGAAAAGAATTGAGTGAAACAATCCCCTACCTCCTCACTATCCTTGTTAATTTAGTTTGGTAGTTTAGTTTTTTTAGTCTAGAATTTAAATAATCTTTTCTTAGGAACTGAAATTTAATAGTAGCTTTAAATAAGAAATCGATAAGATTGAGTGGTGATTAGGTTATGCAATCCTCATAAGATCGACAACTCGACTTACTCTATATTACTTGTGGACTCCGTGCACTTGCGGAAATTAACCAATAAGTTTTTTCTCTCTTTTCTCTTTCAATTTTCAAATCCCTAACTTCCCCCTTTCACCCATTTTTGAATCTCTATCCTCTTCCTTCCCATTTACTTTCTTTTTCCTTCCTTATTCCTTTAATTTTCACTCTCTTCTTCTTCTCCACCATATATTTCATTCATTTTTCTTCCCTTTCTTCCCTTTCTTTCCTCCATTTCTCTCTTTCATCTCCATCTTCTTTGTTTTTTATTTTTAATTCCTTTATTTAGCTCTCTCTTTTTCTTTTCCAACATCAAATTCATCTATTATTCTTCTCATTCTTTTTCCCTTTTCCCCCTTTCTCTCTTCCTTATAACCAAACTCTTCCAATTTTTTTCTTCCTTTAGCTCTTTTCTTACATTCTATACCTCAAACATACTAAAGTAAAAGCAAAGAGCTAGGAGCGGCAAGCTTTCGGTAGAAGAGGAAGAAGAAAACACTCCCCTACGAGGCACTTATAATCAATCGACCGACTATGGAGCTCCATTTCCTATCTACGCCCCTTCGAAAGGTATTAGGTATAGATTCCTCATCCAAAAACAATCTTTTTCTACTTGCAAATACTTTGATGAGGAAGTTTTGGAAGCATTGCAATTGAACAATGAAATTGATGATTTATGTGCTAGACTAGGGTGGTCCAAATTTGTGTCTTTGCTATATCATTTATATAGGGACTTAATGCTAGAATTTTTCACCACGCTTACTCCCGTAGATGATTACCATAAGAAATTTACATTTAGATTAGGGGGTGTCGATTATGCTTTGGATTATAATACAATATTTCACAACTTTGGGTTTCCCAAAGGTGGTGTTTGTGACCCTCCATCTAAATACCATGTAAAAGACTTTTGGGTTTATCTAACGGGAGAGGATGTTTTGAAAGATAATCAAACACCCCTTAATGGCCTCATTGTTAACCCTGCTTATTTAATTGTGCATAAATTCATACGAATGGTCATTTTTGGGAAGACGGTAAGTAACAAAATCTCCCGTTAAGAGCTTTTGATGTTATAGTGAATGCACACAAAAACACGTATTTCCACCACCTATTTTGTATTGCACACACTGTGGTAGGTTGTTCAATCCAATAAGTCCGCACTCGCTATGGGCCATATTATTACCGGCTTAGCCCTTTATTTTCGTGTCTTTGATCCAAAGATCATGAAAATGGAGTGGATTAAAGTCGGTCTCATCAACAAGCAGCTGCTTATCCGAGCTGGTATTATTAATTCATCCAATGTGCTTCGTGCCTACATAAATTAGTGGTGCTACCACCTCAACACACCTACCACAGGAGCTTCTACAGATGAGGCCTCCGCACATGCACCTCATTCTTCTTCCCATGCCGCTGATGCCGACACTAATGAGCTGGCACCTGACCCTCAAGGATGGCAAGCAGTGTTAAGCCGTGTTGATGCCCTTGAAGATCATATTAACAAGTGTTTTGATGTAATTTAACATGACATTCAGAGAATATAATGATATCATTCAAGAGGTTCATGATCTTCAAAAAGAGCAATACTACCATAACTACAAGCTTCGTCATTTCATTGAGATGTCCGGTCTCAAAGTGCCTTCTCCTACTCCTTCACCACCTGATTCACCTATAGGGAAGTCCTAGATCACTTTTTTTGTTTTGTTTTGTTTTCTTTTCTTTTCCTTTCTTGTGTCTTGCATTTTAGTTACATTGTATGCATTATATTATTTTGATAGTGCATTTTGTGTATAACTTCACATTGAGGACAATGTCTCATTTAAGTGTGGGGGTATATGGGAGATGCACTACATTGTTGTTCATATTAGTGGCATACTTCATAATGCATGTTATTTAGATTTAAATGTAGCTGTAGTTTAATATAAACATGCATTTTCATGTTGTAGGTACATGCATTGGATTGTTGCATAATCAAACCTCTTCAATTGAATTTTTTACAATTCATCAATGCCATGTGTTACTCATATGGGAATCATTTTTCTTAATCATGCATTATAAACTTCATCTAATATTGAGTTCTAGCTTTAAAACTAAATTAATAACTTAAGGTTGAGGATTTTATATTTTAATGAATTTAATGCTTGTTTTGCCTTTTGTAATTGTGAACTTTGCAAGTCAAAATTTGAGAAGATATAGAGATAGAGTAAGTGAATTTATGGCATATTTATTGAGGTTATGCTCAATTAAAAAAAGAATTAAAAAGGAAATCATGAATAAAGGTGAGATGGAGCGTAAAATGCACTCGCAAAGTAAAGTAAGAAAAATATGTATGTGTGATCAATTGGTGCAAGCCTAGCCTTATAAATTACAAGAATGGACCTTACTCTATTGTTATATCTTTCTTAGTTCTAATTTGTGAGATCAAAATTGCAATTTGGTTATTGGGCTCTTCACTTAGTAACGATTATATCCTCAGTGATTAAGTCATTTGTTTGGTTTTTGAGTGTGAACTTGGTATTAGTAGGAGAGTATGTTGTGTGCTTCAGTAAAAATAGCCAATTTATGAAACTCTTGATGTTAATGAGTTGTCCTTAACATTTTGCTTGAGGACAAACAAAAATTCAAGTGTGGGGGTATTTGATTATGCTCAATTATTCATTAGTTAAGTTGCATTTTAGTGTGCATTTGTATAGTAAATGAGGTGATTTGGAGTACTTTTATGCTTTAAATTGTTGGTGGTATGTGTGTAGGAGAAAAAAGAAGCAAAAGGAGTTGAATGAAGAAGTTAAGGAAGTAAGCGTTGAAGCATCCCAACTGAAAAGGAAGCCTGGCGCTCGCCAGTGGTTAGCGAGCGCCAGAGCCCTAGCCTGCGAGTAGAGCTCCAGACTCTAGCAAGCGCCAGTAGCCCGCCTGTGAGCAAGGACTAGCGTTCTCCAGTTGGTCGATTCCTACACTGCTGAGCTGGATTCTGGGCACGTGGAGGCAATCCAATGGACTTCTAGAAGGGAAAAAAGAGGATATACATGACCAAATAGGAAAGAGAAAAGGGTGTGTGATTTTTGAGAGACTATTTTAGAGTCTTGGGAGAAAGAAAAGGAAGAAAGGAAGAGAAAGAGGAAAGAGGAAAGAGGAGAAGAAATCCACCATTGAAGACTTTTAGTTCTTTTCTCTCATCTTATTTTCTACCTTATTTTTATAATTGATTATGGATTCTTGCTATTTCAGATTGATTTACATGTTGATTGTAGCCATGTTAGGCTAAAAATCTTGTGTTAAGGATTATGAATCTTGATTGAATTAGCAATTAAATTTAATCGACAAGTATTCATGCCTGTCATGCGGGTGACCCAGGTTCGATCCCCGGCAATGGCGCTAAAAACTTGTTGGTTAATTTTCACAAGTACACAGAGTCCACAAGTAATATAGAGTAAGTAGAGTTATCAATCCCACGAGGATTGCATAACCTAATCACTACTCGATCTTATCAATTTCTTATTTAAAGATACCATTAAATTTCAGTTCCTAATACAAGATTATTTAAATTCTAGACTAAAGAAACTAAACTACCAAACTAAATTAACAAGGATAGTGAGGAGGTAGGGGATTGTTTCACTCAATTCTTCTCCAACAATTCAATCAATACATTGCAAATCCTGAGTTTTCTAGAATGACAATTAGTCTCTCTCAAGGAAAAATCACCTGATTTATCTCTAATAATTAAAAAGAACTTTAAATAACTCTCATTGATTCAAAGCCTCAATAATTACAGAAAATAAATCATGAAGCACACTGAAATAGAATTGAATTAAACTTAAGCTATCTCTAGCCTTAAATTATTCAACACGCATTCATAGGTCCATTGAAATTAATATCTCTCGATCATCAACTTTAACTAAACATTATTTATAAAATAGGCACAATGAACACTTTATGCAATTATATTGAAAGATGATGACTAAAATTACTAAATACAAAAGAGTTCAACAAATTGAGATGTAATTGGTTTGTTAAGGAACAATCTTCAATACTTGGACTAGCTTATAAATTCATCATGTTGATCCCTCATACAATTTATATCTTTAGTGTCAATTAGACTCTCTCAAGCTCTAACTAACTAACTTGCAATCAACCATCAACATCCATATAAATTAACTCTCGCCCTCATCATACAAACATTGATATTCATTACAAGCCATAATCACAATTGCAATAGAATCAATCAATCCAATAACAAACAAGCATTAAGCATAATGAACACAAGAGGAATTTTAATTAAAGACTAAAATTAAAAACCAAACCCAACAAGAGTCATGAATCTCAACAAAAAGAGTTTAGCCAAACATATCCAAAGTCATGCCAATCAACAACTCAACAAATAAAAATATAAAATTCTAATACAAGAGAAAAGGAAACATAAGAGTTGAGATAAGAATTAGATGTATTTAAAGCTCGTCATCTTCTTCCTCTTCTCCTTCTTCCTTCTCCATCTCTCCTTGTTGTTTTTTGCTACTTCTTCTGCAGCAGCTCCTCCTCTGCAACTTTCTGCAGCAGCTTCTTCCTCTAGACAGCAGCTCCTTTGCTGTAGATTTCTGCAACAACTCCATTTCCTGTACAGCTCCCATGGAGCAGCTGCTCCTTCTTCTCTTTTGCAACCAGCCCCCCAAAAGCCCCTTTTCTGCAGCCAGCGGCCCCCCTTTTATCTCCCTTTCTCTTAATGAGCTACGTATTCCCACTCCTTCACGTGGCCAAAACATGCAACAAATGAGAAATAGCTATCATTGGATTTTTACATAATTAGCACCTAATTTATTTTCCATGTCCATTTTGTACCTACAATCCATTTATCATGAAAAACCAATCATCAATGTACCTAAATCACCTAAATTACACACAAATGCACACTAAAATACAACCTAAACTAATGACAATTTGTGCACAATTATCTTTTTCTTTATACATAATATTTGATTATTTTAAGTGTATTTAATCTTCTCATCGCTGGACCAACAGACGATTGATGATGGAATAGAAACTGCAATAAAAACAAGCAATATATCGTCAGAGATCAGGTGGTATACCAAGTATACAATTATTTTCCTCTGAAATAAGTACAAAAGAGTGAAAGGGAAGCTTGGGAAAGTATGGTGCATGTTATATATAGGAAAAGAGGAAGTCTTGTAGTCAATTAATGTCGGTGTTGTGTAGGCCAACCACAGTCGCATCAGAGAAGGTAAATCAAGTCTTCCATGCAAGGTGGCCACACAACCACACATCTATCAACGCTCACATATCTAAATATTTCATGCTCCGTACTCATTTTCTTATCAGACCTTTTTTTTTTCTACAATTTCCCACCAAATGATTTTGACTTCTATCCGCACCAAATGATTTCGACTTACCATATATCTCCACTGCTATATTTCTTCTTTTCAATGAACGCATGCATAATTAAATTTTATATAAATATTTGGTTTATTTTTCAATTTTTATTTTGATTTTTGTATCATTAAATTTTATGAAACTAGTGAATTAAATAATCTCACACAAACATAAAAAAAAATACCTACTAATTAAAGTGTGAGATTTTTTCATGTTAAAAATTTTCTCTGTCTCTATGTGAATTAAATTATATACCTACTAAAAAGTATTGGATACAGAAAAATGAAAATATGGATACAGAAAAATACATACTAATGAAAGTGTCTGTACATCATATATTAATAATATAGGTATGACATAGATGGAATAGAATTTAGTAAAAGTTAAAAGATAAAATTGAATAAGTAGATAAAAATTTAGGGATAAAATTATATCTTTAGTTTATTTTGAATTTTTCAAATATGATTTTTTTTAAAAAAAATTAAAATTTTAATCAACATGATGGAAAATAAATCTATCAATCAACTAAGTTATTTTAAATTAAGTTATATCTATACACACAAATACTATAATATAAAAAAAATAAATACCATATTGTAATAGAATTTTACTATATATTGTATATTAAAATAAAATTAGTATACTAAACCAGTAATAAATTAATAACAAATATAATTACAATTATTTATTTTTATCACTTATTTAACCATCCCCATCTCTATCTGTTTCTATTTCATGCTCCACGTGTCAACTATAAAGTGAGCCAAATCTTTCTTCTTTGCCATAATAACACATCACTTGATTCGGCACCGTTTTATTAATAAATAAAACCTCTTCCAACTTTTTTATTTTGCTTATTATAGAGGCAAAGCTAACTACTTTCACTCCATACGAATTACGATACAACAACACAATACAGTGCTGTTGCTCACTTATTTTATTTTTATTTGTATTATTGTTCGGTTTCTCAGTCTCCACAGCAAGTAAGAGATCCCTAGAGCTTCCACTGAAAGTAAAGAATTCTTGTAGCAGTAACACATCAACTCTTGAGAACACTCAACTTATGTTCCTAGAAAACCTTTGCTAGTTGTACAAGTATTTTTGAGCTTATATGTGTTTCTTTTGAGGTGGTGAATAGTGATGGAATACAATAGGAAGACTTTTGATGGTGTTGTTTTGCACTCGTTCTTGAAATTCTCTATATTTGGTAGCTAAAAAGTTAGTTTTTTTTTTCATTTATTTGCTGTTTAAAGATTTGAGCTTTTTTGAGTACAGAAATGGCCCATTAATTGCGTGGTGGTTCTTCTTGTGTTTAGATTGTTTTTTTTTTTTTGGGAATTCACTGTATTTGCAATTTGGGTAATGGGTATGTTTGTTTCTGCTTGTAGTTGTGATAAGTCTTGTGGCTTGCTTTTGGTTTTTCGTGCAAGTGATAAGATGAATGTGGATATGAGGGAAGCTCTTTTGGTTCTTTGTTTTTTTCTGGAGTAATTGCAGAGACCAATTTGAGGTAGTCTTAGAAAAATGACTAGGAGAGGCTTGCATTTTACCAAGCTATATTCATTTTCGTGTTTTAAATCTTCCTTTAGAGATCACCATGTTCAGATTGGACAAAAAGGATACTCTAGGGTGGTATATTGCAATGATCCGGATAATCCAGAGGCAATTCAGCTCAATTATAGGGGGAATTATGTATCCACTACCAAATATACAGCAGTTAATTTTATTCCAAAGTCTTTGTTTGAGCAGTTTAGGAGGGTTGCAAATTTATACTTTCTTGTTGTAGCTTGTGTTTCATTTAGTCCATTGGCACCCTATACCGCGCTCAGTGTTCTGGCACCTTTGGTGATAGTGATTGGAGCTACTATGGCTAAAGAAGGTGTGGAAGATTGGAGGCGAAGAAAGCAGGTAAGTCTGTGGTCCCTTTGCTTGAAATTATTATTATTTTTTTCTTTTATGCCTTGTGAGTGTTAGTGTGCTTTGCAGTCTGTTTCATGAATCTCTGTGTAATGTCAACATTCTAATTTTGAAACCAACTTGCTTCTTGTAGTTGTTTATGGAGATTATGAAATCTGTTCAAACTTTATCAGATGTACCTAGGAGATATGAGGATGAACAAGGACCTTCTCAAGGATGTATTAGAATAAGTGCTCCAAACATGTATGATTTAACTGTATTGACTGCATAGGTAAGAATAGGAATGTCATCAACCAATTGGCTAACGCAGGAAGTTTTTTTAATGACACTTTCTAGAGAACTAGATGACAATTACAAAAATTTGGGCACAAATGTTCAAACTAAGAAAGGTAGTTCATTTCATTTTGAGGGGAGATATGAAATAGGGGAGGGAGGTGCTTTTAGTGGCATTTCCTAACAAAAGTTATGGATGTAAATTCAGGTGAATTTCTTCATTTTTTTTTTATAATGCATGTTAATATCTACATGGCTAGATCTCATGGCCTGTACTTGAGCTAATATTGGAACAGCTTGTACTAGTAACAGTGTCCTGGTTACTGTGATGTACTCAGTTCCTTGGTGGCTGCTTATGCTATTTTTTTTATTTCTATTTATTTAGCGCATGCTATCCAATTCTCACATATGCATCTTTAAAACTAACCAATCCTTTGATATTATGTTCTCTGAGCAACAAATTCCTATTTTTAATATTGTTGTATCAATGAGTAAGTTGGCTCAAGTCTCTGATTGCTCATTTGTACTCTTAACTGACAGTTGAGAAAGTAAACATCCTAATTTTTTTTCCATATTTACTCTTAATAGGGTGATATATATTAATAGATGTGCAGATTCAAGTTCTTTTTTTACTTTTTCCAAATAGCACATTGAAACTTCTTTCCTGAAGTTGCATATTCGCCTTTAGAACTGACAATCCATTTTATTAATCTTAATATGTTACTTGTGTGCTCTTATGCATGCTTAGTTGTTCCATCTACTTAGTATTTATTTTACATGTTTATTTTTTTAAACAAAATTCCTCTTGAATTTGTAGATAACAGATTGAAATTTTTAATGGTTTCAGGATATAGAGGCCAACAATAGAAAAGTCCTAGTATATGGAAAAAATTACAGTTTTCAAGAGACCAAATGGAAGAACCTCCGAGTGGGGGACCTTGTTAAGGTGACTAAGGATGAATATTTTCCTGCTGATCTGCTTCTGCTTTCATCAAGCTATGAGGATGGCATTTGTTATGTGGAGACCATGAATCTTGATGGAGAGACTAATTTAAAATTGAAGCATGCCTTGGAGGTGACATCCTCTCTGCGAGATGAAGAATTGTTCAGGAATTTTGAGGCTCTCGTCAAGTGTGAGGATCCAAATGAAAATCTTTACTCTTTTGTTGGAACATTGCATTATAACAGAAATCAATACCCGCTTTCACCACAGCAAATTCTTTTGAGAGACTCCAAGCTCAAGAACACTGAATACATCCATGGTGTGGTTATTTTCACTGGGCATGACACCAAAGTGATGCAAAATGCTGTGGATCCTCCTTCTAAGAGAAGTAAGATTGAGAGGAGATTGGATAAAATAATATACATCCTTTTTAGCATGTTAATTTTGATATCATTTATTGGATCACTATTTTTTGGGATTGAAACTAAAAGAGATACAAGTGGTGGAAAGCACAGAAGGTGGTACCTTCGACCAGATGCTACAACTGTGTTTTATGATCCTCAAAGAGCATCACTTGCTGCATTTTTTCATTTCTTGACAGGACTTATGCTGTATGGATATTTGATACCAATATCCTTATATGTGTCAATTGAAATTGTAAAGGTGCTACAAAGTGTTTTCATTAACCAAGATCAGGATATGTACTATGAGGAAACTGATAGGCCAGCACATGCCCGCACATCTAATTTGAATGAGGAACTTGGGCAGGTTGATACTATACTGTCTGACAAAACAGGTACTTTGACATGTAACTCAATGGAGTTTGTCAAATGTTCAATAGCAGGAAGTGCTTATGGTCGCAGTATGACAGAAGTAGAAAGGGCTTTGGCAAAGACAAAAAATGCTGGACAGCAAAAAGCTGATGATGATTCAGCTGATCAACCTGATGATAATGGCGATACAGGTTATCCAGGAAATTCAATCAAGGGTTTTAACTTCAGAGATGAACGTATAATGAATGGCCATTGGGTCCATGAGCCTCACTCCAATATCGTACAAAAGTTCTTTCAAGTGTTAGCCATTTGCCATACTGCAGTTCCTGAAAAAGACAGAGAATCAGGTGAAATGTTTTATGAAGCTGAGTCACCAGATGAAGCAGCCTTCATCATAGCTGCAAGGGAAGTTGGTTTTGAGTTGTGTGAAAGGACACAAACAAGTATTTCATTATATGAGTTGGACCCTGCAACTGGAAAAAAGGTAAAGAGGTAAGTTTTCAGGATCCCAACATCATATTTTTTCTTTTTGCAAAATATTTTACTTATTGTTTATTGCTTTTTTCTTGAAAAAGAATTTGTTTTTGAGCTGCCAAAGATTTAATGGTTACTGTAAAGTACATTGCCTGTGAGGTATAAAATCACTATTGAATGTTTTCTTTGCACCATCTTTATTGTTCATATGCAGAAAAGCAACCTTCTTCCTAGTTACATCTGAATTTCCCCTCTCCTCCCTAGAGAGTGTCGATATACAATGAGCAGAAAATAAACTTAGTATTGAGCCTACTTGTTGAATTTCTGTTAACTAGGTTGAAAATTTGTGATCTCTATTGTAAAAAGCTTTCAATATTAATATCAAGTGTTTGCATAACTATTTCAGAAAGCCTACTTGAAGATGGAAAGACCAAACTAGGGTAGTAGCAGAATGAAAAGTACTGAAAATAGCCATCACACTATTGTTTCCTCTTATAGTTGTGCGCTATTCTTCATTTGTGCTTTCTTTTCCTCTATGAATTCGAACAACCTTCTGATGTGACTCATTTTCTATACGACAGAATATACAAGCTTCTTCAAGTCCTAGAATTCAGTAGTTCTCGCAAAAGAATGTCTGTGGTCATGAGAAATGATGAGAACAAGCTATTTCTCCTTTCCAAGGGTGCAGACAGGTTTGAATCCTGATGCAGAAAACCTTACAGCTTATGAAGTTGTAAATGGATCAACTAAAATCATGTTTGGATTACTCTGCATATATGTACAGTGTGATGTTTGAAAGGCTTTCCGGAGATGGACAATTGTTTGAGGCAAAGACCAAGGAACACATAAAGAGATACGCTGAGGCAGGTTTGCGAACTTTGGTTATTGCATACCGTGAGCTTGGTGAAGATGAGTATGGAGTGTGGGAAAAAGATTTTTCAAAAGCTAAAGCAACAGTAACTGCAAACAGAGATGTACTGGTTGATGACATTGCTGATAAAATTGAAAGGAATTTAGTTCTTCTTGGTGCTACAGCTGTGGAGGACAAACTGCAAAAGGGGGTAGGTTTGAACCTGGAAATCTAGTTTTGTAGTTAGACCATGTAAAAATTCTCACTGTTGGTCATCTTTATCTGTGCTAGTCCATTACTTTTTTCTTTATGTCATCTTTTTGAATGTTGTTGGCTGCTGGGTTTATTGTTAATAAGATTTGAAGTTAATCTCCATGACAGCCTAAACCAGATTCCAGGCTGTTTCAATATGTAGTAGTCTTATTTCATGCTTCTTCTGGTTGATAAGAATTGGTATTTTTCTCTCATTTTCAGGTTCCTGAGTGCATTGAGACACTTGCAGATGCTGGAATCAAAATATGGGTCCTAACTGGTGACAAGATGGAAACAGCAGTAAATATAGGGTATGGTGCAAACATTTAGTATATAATTATTCTGGGGATTTCACATTATAACTAGTCCCTACAGGTATGCATGTAGTCTACTAAGACAGGAAATGAAGCAGATCATTATCACACTGGACTCCCCAGATATTGAAGCTTTAGAAAAACAAGGGGATAACGATGCCATTTTTAAGGTACATAGGTACATAGGTTCAAAGCTCATGGCTCTTTTTATTCCCTCTTTCATGAGATGAAATCTCTGGAATTTTTTGTCATTATAGGCTTCTCTACAAAGTGTGATGGAGCAAATAAGTAGTGGAAGATCTCAAATTAGTAAAGAAAGCTCAAATTCATTTGGTCTGGTGATTGAAGGAAAGGCCTTGGCTATTGCACTGGACAAGAGTCTGGAGAAGAAATTTTTGCAGCTTGCACTTGCCTGTGCCTCTGTTATATGTTGCCGGTCTACTCCAAAACATAAAGCCCTTGTAAGCTTTATGCTCATGCACATTTATGTCCTGAAGTTGTCTTTTGACCTTGTAGCTGATGTCAAATAATCTAATAGACATATAGGAGACATGCAGGTCACGAGACTGGTAAAAATGGAGACAGGTAAAACTACACTAGCAATTGGCGATGGAGCAAATGACGTTGGCATGCTTCAAGAGGCTGATATTGGAGTTGGGATTAGTGGTGCTGAAGGAATGCAGGTTAATATCTATTTTGAACAAGAACTATATAGGAGAATTGTTTTTTTCACATTGCTTTTCAAGGATTACATTGATGCTATGCTTTGAAAGATTTGTTATTTATTTTATGGGTTAAAGCTGAGCCACTTGTATGTTTGTCTTTATATCTGAGTGCTTAACCATTCTTATGCCTGTTTATGCATATATGTATATGGGACCTAATGTGGAGTTATACACAAATTGTCTATGGTTTGGACATATGGAAAAACGTAGTGACGGGTCCATTAGGGTACTGACAGACATAATCAAACCTGTACCTAAATATAGCAGCATTCCATAGATTGGATACTAATCTTCTTTCCGCTTTCACTTGGCATGTAATATGAGAAGTGAACTTCATATTTCACGAGAATGAACTGTCAGTAGCTCATGATCCCTAGTGGTAAAGCTAATTTCAACATTTTGGTCATCTGTGTCAAGGATGTAACAGTTATTTCCTCCTGGGTGGTCTTTACAACAGTAGGAACTTGTGGGAGTTTACAGTTTTAGCGTTGCCAGAAAGAAAAACCTGATTCATGCCTATATTACTGTGGGCCGTTTGGAAAAAGAGGAGATAAGCAAAGTTCAAGTAATCGGAATAAGTGATTCACATATGCTGAAATGACCCTTTTGCCTTTTATTTGTGCCTGTGTCATCTTTCCATATCTCATTGATCATTTTAACTGTTTTTGAGTTGCATCCTCACATAATTAAGACAATTTTTTCTTTAATGTTTTTTTTTAAAATTAATAATTTTTCAATTTTTAGTTCTTGATTTAGATGCTAATAAACTACTGAAATTAGTTATTTTTCTTTTGGCTTCAGGCTGTGATGGCAAGTGATTTTGCAATAGCACAATTTCGTTTTCTGGAGCAGTTATTGCTTGTACATGGCCACTGGTGTTACAGGCGAATAGCGATGATGGTAAAATTGCGTTTTTCTGTGCCATTTATATCTCTCTAGAAATGTATGATAACTATATGGAAAAATAGAAAGTAGTATTATTGTTTAGTATTCTTGGACCTTTTTTTGGCTTTTGGTGAAATTAAAGAAAGATTAATTTTCTCTTGTTTGAATACCCTTTTCAAATTGGTTGATGCAGTTCTTATGCTGCTGATTATTTTTGGTTTTCATTTTCCTTTCAATGGGATCTTATTGCTGTCAGTGTTTGTCAAATCTTGGTAAGCATGAAATTAGTAAATTCTTATAATGTCATATTTTTGGTAATGTAGATATGTTACTTCTTCTACAAGAATATCGCATTTGGATTTACTTTATTTTGGTTTGAGGCCTACACTTCTTTCTCCGGTCAGCCTGCTTATAATGATTGGTATATGTCATTCTACAATGTCTTCTTCACCTCACTTCCTGTGATCGCTCTTGGTGTTTTTGATCAAGATGTCTCTGCAAGGCTTTGCTTAAAGGTATGTAATTATAACCCACAGAAGATTTTAGATAGCATATTGATTCAGTGAGTTTATCTCAAGTAGAAGACTAATTTTATTGATCCTATGTTATCACTTTAACAGCATCCATTGTTATATCAAGAGGGAGTACAAAATGTCCTCTTCAGCTGGCCACGCATCCTTGGTTGGATGTGTAATGGGATCCTCAGTTCCATAATTATCTTCTTCTTCACCACCAACTCTATGATTGATCAGGCTTTCCGTAGAGATGGTCAAGTGGTTGACTTTGAGATTCTTGGGGCCACAATGTATACATGTGTAGTATGGGCCGTAAATTGCCAAATGGCACTTTCAATCAATTACTTCACTTGGATACAACACTTATTTATCTGGGGAAGCATAGCCTCTTGGTATATATTTTTGCTGATATATGGTTCGCTTTCACCTATTGTATCTACAACAGCATTTAGAGTTTTTGTGGAAGCATGTGCTCCAAGCCCTCTCTATTGGCTTGTCATTCTTCTTGTCATCATTGCCACCCTGGTACCTTACTTTTCCTATAGAGCATTTCAGTCTCGTTTTCAACCAATGATCCATGACATAATACAAATAAGACGATCTGAAGGCTCAGAACCTGAAACTTGTAGTGAGTTGCCAGCTGGGATCAGGATGAAAATGCATCATTTGCAGGAAAATTTAGTGCAGAGGAACTCATAGAGTGTCAAGAATTTGTTATTAGGCCATTTTTCTTAGCTTTTCCCTGTATGTAAATGTGTGAGAAAAGTGAAATGTAGGTCTTGGATGTATGTAAATGTGTGGGGGCAGGACTCATTCATCACTGCCACTAGGTTAGTAAAGTGATAGATTCTCTATCTGCAGCCAGCGCCCAAGAGATCAAAGGTTTAAATCCTGACGCCCTTTATGGTTTTTTTAAAAGTTTACAATGGGAGTCACTCATCAGTACCTTGTACATGGGCACTGTAAATTTGATAATGTCAAATATACAAGTGATTTCTTTATTATGCTTTTGTCTTGAGCAGGTGATGGTTTTATAAATGGCCCTGTCCATCCCCAAATGTTGAATAGAAGTGAATTAATGACATAGTCAGTTCAGTTCCTGAGTTTGTGGAAACTAGGAATAGTTTTGTTACTCTGCCTAGGAGTCGTTTGGTTCAGTCGTTTGGTTCATACTTGAGAATGAGAATACCAAACATATTTGAGAATGAGAATAGGAATGGAAATGAATTAAAATTTGAAAAAGGTGTTTGGTTTAATAAGGAATGAGAATGAGAATCAATTCAAATATTTTTATATGTAAAAAATAATATTGTAATTAATTTTTTACATGTCTTTTTTCATTTCCCTATTTTTTTATTTTTTACTTTCTCCTTATTTTTTTTCTTCTTTTCTTCTTTTTTCCTTTCCATTTTTTTATTTTTATTTTCTTATTGTTATTTTCCTTATCTGCTTCTTTTTTTCCTTTTCCTATTTTTTAAATTTTTATTTTCTTCTTTTTATTTCCCCTTTTTTTTTTCTTTCCTTAGTTTTTTCATATTTTTATTTTGTATTTCAGTCACTATGAACAAAACTGCTAATATAATAATGATAATAATAATAACAGTCATATAATATTTCATTGATATTTAGAGATGCGTGATTTTATTTTCTAATATTTTAATTTATAG
>CATIWO010542741.1:0-11629 GCA_949673435.1 Macaranga tanarius | reverse complement strand
GTGAAGAATTCAATTGTTGGCTTAGCAGGAAAGGAAGAAAATTCCAGAGGGGGCTAGAGGTAGCTGGAGGAAATGCAAGGGATACAGAAGTTATAGAATTTATGAGAGCAATTATTGAAGAATTAAAGGAACTCAACTTCTGCAGCAAGGTGAAAAATTATGAGACTATGCTTCTGCACCAAGAGACTGAGCTATAAAAGGAAGGCAAGCAACATGGATCAACACACCAACAATCAACAATCCAATAACAGACCAATCATCAACAACACACAATATCCAACATCAACAACAATCAATCAGCAAATCAATATTCAAATCCAAATTTTATTATTTCCTTTAGCTTATAGCATTTTTACGCTTTCATTATAGAAAAGTTTGTATTATTGTTATCTTAATACAATTTCAAATTTCCTTAAGCTTATTGTCATTCTTTTTATCATTACCTCTAGCAGAATTTTAATTTCCTTAAAATATATTTTCATTACCTCCAGTATAATTTTAATTTGCTCAAAGTGTACTTTTATTACCTTAAGCCTATTTTTAATTTTCTCAAAGTGCACTGTTATTACCTCAAGCATACTTTCATTACCTCTAGTATTACCTCTAGCATTACCTTTAGCTCATTTATCATTTCCTCTAGCAAATTATCATTACCTCCAATAATCAATTTACCATTTACAATCAAATACAATCTTTTACATCCTTGAAACTCAAACAAATTGTGGTAAAGGCATTTGAGAATCCACACTCATTTGAAAGAAGTCAGTAATTATCAAATCACACCAACAAGCTTTTAGCACGCTCGGTGGGACACAACATCTAGTTTGCCAAAAATTTGTACAAACATAGATGATATCAAACTTTTTTACTTTTACTATTTTGGTGTTCGAATAATTTTTTTTGTTTACAATTAGATGTTTGAACCTGCAAAAAAATTGTAAAATAATATCTTTAGCAGGTTTTACAGGCTAAAGTACTTACATATTTTATTTTAAATAGTAAATTGATTTAAATACCCTTTTTATATTAGATTTTATTTTATTATTTTTTCAATTTTAAAAAATTATTTTTCCCTTAGCTCATATATTAAATTTGAAAGAAAAATATATTAAATATTATTAAAATAAAATAAAATATATTTTTAAGTTTATCTGAAAGAGTGAAAAGAAAAATATAATTTACATAAAATAAAATATAAATAAATAATATTTATTATACTTAAAACATAAAAAAATAAAATTATTTTTAATGAATACAAAATTTAACTGAACTAAAATATTAACAAAAAAAATTAAAGTCAACCACTATGATGAATAAATGAAAAATAAAAATAAAATGATATTTAATTTTTCTATTTTAGTTTGATAAATAAAAAATTTTTTATTTTTAATAATATTTTAAAAAAATAGTTAGAATAAAAAAAATAAAATCTAATATAAAAAAAATGACATTTAAATCAGTTTATTGTTTAAAATAAGACAAATAACCACTTCTAACCAGTAAAACCTGTTAAAGACATTATTTTAAAATTTTTTTTTATTGACATCTAATTGAAAAAAAAATTGTTTGAAAACTAAAATTGCAAAAGCGAAAAAGTTTGAACACTATTTATGCATTTACCCCTAATATAAATAAATGGATATGCAAAATTAGTTGAAAAAAATAATGATAAAAAAGTTCAATATGAAATCCAAATAACAACCATTACTTATGTTTATGAGTTAATGGTCACATTAGTTAATTGTAAATAAAAAATATATATAGAGAGAGATATGTGCGGCCTTGTAAAAGATTAATCAGTTGTGTCCATACAAGTAGAGAAAGAAAGAGAATCAAAATGATGCAAGATCTGAATGTGGCAATGGCTCCGTGGCTAGAAATATTAAAAAATCACTATTTGTTTATTTACTATTAATTTAGAAGTATGTAGTCAAGTACCAAATCATGTATATTAAATTTAATAATTAATGCATATCTAATGAAAAATTAATTCTAATTATTTTTAAAACTTAAGTTAAAATATTATAATTTAATATATTAATTACATTTTAGATATGTGATAAATAATATTTATGTAAAAGTTTTTTTCCATAAAAATATACAAGATAATTCGTCATTAATTAATATAATATCAAGTGATAGCATAAATTAAAAATTAAAAATTAAAAATTAAAAATATTATCTAGCAAAAACGTAGTAAAATAAAATTTTTTAGCTTTTATATGTTTATATGTATATAAATAATATATACAGTAATGATCTTTTTTTTTAAATAAGTAAAAAGTTAAAATTATTATTTTTACTATATAAAATAGGTTAGAAATTCAAATTATTTCTTATATTATTACCTTTACAACTTGTTATTATTGGTAAACTATGACATCGTATCATGATGATAACACAGAAAAAGTCAACTCTGATTATTGAATATATAATATAATTTTTTTTTTAGCATTTGGTTGGAGTGGTTAATTCCTAACACCACAAGAGGGGAAACTAAGGGGGTAGGGGTTCGATCCTTAGTCTTCACAATGGATATCCACACCTTTTGCCACTTGAGATACTCATGGGGGACAATACAAATTTTTTTTTTTCAAAAAAATTTGAAAAGTTTAAAAATTAAAAATTAAGAGAATATTTTATCAATAATTTAATGTATAGATGAAATCATATTATGAGATAAAATAAAAAAATTTTAAAGTTATATAAATGAATTTTAGTTTAGTGATGAAAATTAAATTAAAATTTAGTAAAATTAGTTATATTTCATAAAATTTTATAAATTTTGTTATTTTTTTTTCATTTTTTGTAATTACGTTCTATATTTGTTAAAAAATAAAATATTACAATAAAATTAAAATAAATTTACAATTTATTAAGAAATTTCATTAATCAAAATCTTTTTTGAGTTATAATTGATACAACCCTCTAGTTATCTAACAACTAAAAACTGTAACAATCTATTGGAACTTTACCCAAGGATCTATCTAGCATAAACCAAAGGAATTAAAACTCTTTAGTTATCTAACAACTAAGAACTCTAATTATCAAGGGTGAATTTACAACTCAATTTAAGAAGTAAATTCAAAAACAAAGCTCTCCACAAGAACATAAGAAAATTCAAATTCTGAATAGATATACCAATATGGACGAATTTAAGGTTTATTACATGTATATATAGACTTCTCTAATCCTAAACTAATAAATTTTCTTGTAAGGATAGGATACTAATCCTTATAGGAATAAGAAACTAATAAGTCTTATCCTTCCTAACTAGATTAGGATAATGACTACACTTCTAGATAATCTAAACAACTAATCAACTAATCTCCTAGATAGACTAGGATAAACAAAACAAGATAACACTTCTAATTAAACTAGGAAACAACTAACTAATCTAAATACATTAAGGATAAAGATATGAGTGGGCTGAATTCTTCTTCTCTTTAGGCTGCCATGTATATTCGGCCTCTCTATATTCTTTAGGCTTAGAAATAAGCCCAACACATGCTCCATATTGCCCTTTAGTCCAATGCATGTACTTGGACTCCTTGTGACCCAAGTTCTTCATATTGGATTAGATGCACATATCTTAGGCTTCCACAAGTGCTGAATTGGTGTTGACCATAAGTTGGCTTTGACTTTTGACCTTAGTGTTGACCATTGACTAAATGACTTTGAACGAGCCTCATAACAACCTTTTTCATCCTTTTAGCTCTGGCTTGTGTAATTAGGCCTCCATCATAACTTAATGGTTCCAAATTCTCCTTGTTTGTTGTAGTAGAATTTATAACTCCCTCTTTGACTTCTTCCATGGCCGAATTTGGTGTACAAACTCCATGATCATTCGCATCACTCCCCCCTTCCTGGAAAGGATTCACCCTTGAATCTCCACCTTCATAATCAAAAGGAAGAAGGTCAGAAACATTAAAGGTAGCTCTAATATTATACTCACTTGGGAGATCCAATTTGTAGGCATTGTCATTGATTCTTACCACTATTTGAAATGGTCCATCTCCTTTTAGTTGTAGTTTAGATCGCCTCTGTATAGGAAACCTCTCTTTACGCAAATGCAACCAAACCCAATCACTAAGTTCAAAAACCAACCTTTTGCACCCTTTGTTCCTTAAATTTGCCATATATTGGTTCCTTTTCTCTATATTTTCCTTAATTTCTCATTAAAATTGTGCACAAATTCTACCCTTTTAGCACCATCTAAATTCATACGCTAATCCAAATGTAAAGGTGATAAATCTAATGGTATTAAAGGACTAAAACCATACACAATTGCAAAAGGTGAATAATGAGTATATGAATGCACAACTCTATTATATGCAAACTCTACATGAGGCAAAATTTCTTCCCAATATTTCATATTCTTTTTAATGATAGCATGCATTAATTGTCCTGAAGTTCTATTCATAACTTCAGTTTGACCATCAGTTTGTGGATGACAAGTAGTACTAAATAGCAATTTAGTCCCTAATTTTGCCCACAAAGTCTTCCAAAAGTAGGATAAAAACTTAGCATCCCTATCACTAACAATAATTCTAGACATACCATGCAAACATACTACATCTCTAAAGAACAAATCAGCAATATATAAAGCATCATCAGTTTTATGACATAGAATAAAATGTGCCATCTTAGAAAATCTATCTACTACCACATATATACTATCATTACCATGCCTAGTCCTAGGTAGTCCAAGTGTAAAGTCCATAAAAATATCTACCCAAGGTGAATATGGAACAACCAATGGTGTATACAACCAATATGGATGTACTTTAGACTTAGCTTGCAAATATATAATACAATTAACACAATACTTAGACACATCATATTTCATATTCGCTAAAAAAAAGTGTTCATGTAAAATATCCAAAGTTTTAGCTATGCCAAAGTGTCCCATTAACCCTCCTTTATGTGCCTCATGAATTAACATCAAACGTAAAGAACATTTAGGCACATAAAGCTTATTCACATGAAACAAATGCCCATTATACCTATAAAATTTATCAAAGGCAGCTTTCTTACATGCATTATACACATTGCTAAAATCATGATCATGTGCATACAACTCTTTAATATGCTCAAAACCTAGCAATTTAGCAACTAAAGTAGTAAGAAGCACATACCTCCTTGACAATGCATCAGCCACAATATTTCCCTTACCTTGCTCATATTTGATAATAAATAGGAAGGATTTAAGAAACTCACTCCGCTTAGTATGTCGTTTATTGAGTTTATATTGTCCCTTCAAATGCTTTAAACTTTTATGGTCAGTATGGATAACAAACTCCTTAGGCAATAAGTAGTGTTGCCACGTTTCCAAACTGATACAACTAAAGGAATTAGAACCTTTAGTTATCTAACAACTAAGAACTCTAAGTTTCAAGGATGAATTTACAACTCAACTTAAGAAGCAAATTCAAAAATAAAGCTCTTCATAAAAACATAAGAAAATTCAAATTCTGAATAGATATACCAATATGGACAAATTTAAGGTTTATTACATATATATATAGACTTCTCTAATACTAAACTAATTAAGTTCCTTATAAAGATAGGATACTAATTCTTATAGGAATAAAAAACTAATAAGTCTTATCATTCCCAACTAGATTATGATAATGATTATACTTCTAGGTAATTTAAACAACTAATCAACTAATCTCCTAGATAGACTAGGATAAAAAAAAAGAAGATAACAACTAAGTAGGTAGTCTCCTAATTAAACTAGGAAACAACTAACTAATCTAAATACATTAAGGATAAAGATATGAGTAGGCCGAACTCTTCTTCTATTTAGGCTGCCATGTATATTCAGTCTTTCTATAATCCTTGGGCTTAGAAATAAGCCCAACACATGCTCCACGCTGCCCCTTAGTCCAATCATGTATTTGGACTCCTTGCGGCCCAAGTTAAAATATATGCACATATCTTGGCCCCAACTCCATAGATGCTAAATTGGTGTTGACTATGAGTTGACTTTGACCTTGGTATTGACACATGAGTTGACCATTAACCTAATGACTTTGAACGAGCCCCATAACAACCTCTTTCATCCTTTTAGCTCTGGCTCTAGTAATTGGGCCTCCAACATAACTTAACGGATCCAAATTCTCCTTGTTTATTGTAGTAGAATTTGTACCTCCCTCTTTGACTTCTTCCATGGCCGAATTTGGTGTAGGAACTCCATAATTATTCACATCAATAATATTATTTTATCAATCAATAATATTCTTAAATCTATAAAATAAATCTACTTGGGATAAATATAATTTTGATCCATATTGTTTTGCTTTTTAGAAAAGCTAGTTCTATTATTTTTTAACATTTAAGGTCGAAATTGGTCAGTCTTAGTCAAATTGCATTATGAAAAAAATTAAAATAGATATGTTTGTATTTTGCCAACTATATAAATACTATATTATTATCCATTAATTTAGAATTAATTTAGGATTTAGTAGGATAAAACAAAAATAACCATCACAAATATATAGAAATTTGTAGCAAAATTTGTTGAAAATTTTTATAAATAGGTACCTAAATAAATAAACAATTTGTTAAATATATAGAAAAAAGAAATCAATTCAATCTATATTTTTCATATCAATGCTATATATATATATATATATCCACATAATTTTTTGTGATGTTTCTAGAAACTAGATAGATTCTCACTTACAAAAATAACTTTTAGAAAATTTGAAATTATGGATGGAGAAATCAAAAAGATAAATGAGCGGTTTTTCAACATCCAATGATCGACATCATAAAGTTTATCTCGAAATTAAATTACTTAGTTTTTATTGATTATTGGTTCTTTTAATTTTTTTATTTAGGAATATATAAAGCACTAGAGCTAAAGTAAAGTTGCTCTTTAAACAGCCTAAAAATGTGAATTTGGATACTCCATATTATGAAGTATTAATCATTGGATATGGATACAATGCATGAAAAAAAGAAAAATATTTGATCATTAAAAATTGTTATGGTTCTAAATGGTGCAATAGTAGATGTGAGAGGATTATACATGAAGTTTCTGGAAAGGTATGTATATTCTAATCTATTTAGTATCCAAATGAATTTATAATTGTAAGTTAGTATTTTACTCAGTTTTTGAAAAACCATTGATTGTTCATTAACTAATTCTTTCTTCATCTTCTGTAATTGATAGAAAAATTGACGTGGTAACTCAAACTCAAGTTGCTACAAAGTTCAAAGTTCAAGACTTATGGATTATTTTTATGTTTACTCTAACTTTATTAAGGATCCACAATGTTACCATTTGGATATTAGTTAACATTTTTGTTGTAGCTCTTTTGATTTTTTTTTTATTATTTGGATATGTTTGTTTATTTGTCATATATATATATATATATATTCTTGAATTCTATGTTACATTTGATATTTTTGTTATTTTTGCTAATATTCTACTATATATAAGTATATAGATTGAATAAAGAAATATAATAAATTACATTTTTATAGGAGATATATATATATATATATATATATATATATATATATATATATATATGCACTTCTTGAATTCTATGTTACATTTGATAATTTTGTTATTTTTGGTAATATTCTACTATATATAAGTATATAGATTGAATAAAGAAATATAATAATTTACATTTTTATAGGAGATCTATGATCCTTCAATATTACAATTAGATAAATTAAATATATGCTATTTTTTTTACGGTTTTTGCATAAAAATGAAAAAAATATTTATTTATCTGTAATTCATACAATAACAAATGGTGTAAAAAAAGATATGCGAGATTGGTAAGAGAGTCACCCATGATGTTTTCCACTTTTTAAATCCATTCGGCATCTCACAAGACTATCCTAGGTAAATACAAGTAATTATTAGTATTTTTTTTATTTCTCTTTATTTCTAAATCAATAAAATTGTTTGATTACTTTTTGTGTTTGTTATAAAAATTAATATAGGAATTCCTTAAGATTGGAGTTGGTAAAATTTTTCTTTTACTATTTTAACAAGCTGGCGACTATTAAAAATTAAAATAAGTTCTTTTGTTTTTTTTTTAGTTGCCCAAATGTGACATTTATTTTGAAGAAATAGAATTATCTTAATTATTGTATATTTGCTATAAGGTTAATAATTTGTGTATTTAGTTGCTAAGCTCTTTGTGAGAATTTATGTTTGTTAATTATTTTCTTTCATTGGTTAATTTTCCATACTTGTCTTCCAAATTTGTAACTAGCTAGGTATAAATTAAAGATATATCTCTTAAAAATTCAACTTTTAGAACTGGACTAACAATCTCAAATTATTTGTCTATCAATCAAAAATTTTGATAATTGTTACAATTGTGTTCTCTTGAATATTTTTATAAGGCCTTATTATAATGTTATTATAACAAATGTAACTTTTCTGTTTTTTTTATTTTCTAGTTTCTTTTTCAATGTTGATGCAGTTAAATTTTTTCACTTAAATGCAAAATTTTATACTTTAAAACTATGAACAACTTTCTTCTATAACTTGAAAAGAAGAAGAAGAATAATATATATATCTAGAATAAGTTGTTGAAACAATTGAAATTTACTTTGTTTTATAGTTTATGTATATATAAGTTCAAACTTTTAATGAGTTGCTCGGCATGGATCAAATCAACAAAAATAAAGTCATAAATTAAATAAGAAATAAAAAGGAAAATTTTTTAATTGTATTATTTTTTTCAATTGAATGTTGTTTCGGTTCTATACAATTTTTTCATATTTATATTAACATGTAGTTAAAAAATATGCTAATTTCATTCATTGCAATGGTTAAATAGATTCAAAATAAAAATTTAAAAGTTGAATAGAAAATAATGAAAGTTGAAGCATGTTAAAAATTAATCATATAAAATCTAAGAGTGACATTATCGATTTGGCTTAATGTTTTAGAAATCAGACTTTTATTGAATGAAGAAATTCTATTAACATAAATATGATTTTCTAGGTTTTCTTGAAATTATATTATAGCGAATTAGCTTAGCAATGGGTAGAATGAAACATAACTTGCACGGGATGCTTCCTTAGGAAGCAAACAACAGTTACAAAAAAATTGGACTATATTTTATGTAATTATTCAAAGAGCTAGTAATTTCATATAAGAAAAAATATAAAATGTCAAAATGTGAGTATTTATAAAGATACGAGATAGAATTCAAAATTTCAAAAATAAAAAATATAACTTAAAGACGAACAAATGTTAAAACTGAAATAATTAATGATTTACAATATGAAAGATCACATAGAATATAAAATGCATTAAAAATTTATAACATACCACTTGATATTTTGAATTAGAATAGCTGAAAATTCAAATAGATAGAAATATCAAAAGTTTTTAATTTATAGAAAGAAAAAAAAAACAACTTATAACTTTTACCTTTCTGTAACATATAATTCAATTTTATAAAAAGAATAAAATAAAGTATAAAAATTAAAAAATTATAGTTTATATTGTGAAATTTATCTTATATTTTATGTAAATATATCATATAAATTAATTTGTTAACAGTTTAGGATGACAATAGGACTAAAAAGAGATTGTTACTCTTCTAACATATTAAAAGTGAATTTAGTAGGTGGTTTGCTTCATTGAGAAGTGTGATCATCATAAGTAAAAAAAAGGAACAAAGGTAAAAATAAAGCAAAAAGTTTTTAAAGAAAATAAGTTGTTTTTTTGAGAATGATTGTAGAAAACTTTATTATTCTGAAAATCAAATATATATACAGACTCCAAAATAAGAATTAGAATTCAACTAAATAACCAACTAAAGCTATCTTAATTAAAATTCAATACCTATCGAAGCTAAAACAAATAATGAGCCTCATGTACAATGGTTCATCTCAGTCCAATAAGCTCCCTCGAATTGGACTTCACATACTTACACTACAAGAAATAAGTAAATTTGAAAATAGCAACGAAATAGAAATGAAAATTTTCCGTTTCAAAAAACCTCGTCGCTAACAAATAGCAACAATATTTTTCTTTCCATTTCTAAATTTCACAACGTACTGATTCCATTTCTAAAAGTTAGCGACGGAATAGAAACATAAATTTCGTTTCTAAACTTCCAAAAAACACCACACCACCATGAAATATAAAGGAAATTTTCGTTTCAAATCCGATACTAAATATCGATGAATTATTTGCATAGGAATTTGAAACGGAATTTCCGTTTCTATTTAGAAACGAATAAATTCCGTTTCAAAATTTTGAGGCGGAAACATCCGTTGCTATTTATTCCGATGCTATTTAAAAAAAATTGCAACGGAAATTCCGTATCTAAATTAGCAACGGAAATATTTCCGTTTCTATTTGGTGAACAATGGAAATAAACGGAAATAGAATTTTTCCTTACTGTTTAGAAACGGAATAAATTTTGTTGCTATTTTGGTAAAAATTGAAACATAGATTTCATTTCTTAATTAGCAGCGGATGCAATTTCGTTTCTATGAAACAGAAATATAGAAACGGAATTTCCATTGCTATTTAGAAAATCATTAAATATTTATTTATTTTATATTATTGATTAAATTATAAATAAATCATATTATATTATTTTATATTGAAACACAAATTTAATTAACAAAAGTTAAATTTCATAAAATTAAGTGTCCAAACAATTATAATATTTATGTACAATAATAGGGTACATAATATTATAAAAATATACAATAAAATCAAAATAAAATTGAACATAAATTAGAACAAGCTTCATCCAATTCCAAAAGTCTCAAACTCATCCAATTGTTGAGGACACAATACCTGAAAAAATGACAAAAATATATAAATAAAAACATATACACAAAAATACAAACAAATGTTGAATTTCCAACAATTTTATTACACATCACAACCATCAACTAATTAATAATATACCCTCATATATCCCAAATACAATAAACCATGTTAATTTCCAACAATCAATTAATCTAACTAAATCATAGATAATCAATTTAATTTAACTAACTAATTATTTTATAATTAACATCAATAATACACCTAACTCAAATTATTTGCACATCAAATACAAAAATTGACAGAATCAGAATGTGTCAGACCCAAAAATCAGGCCAAAATTAACAATCCTGTAAAAAAAAAAAGTTTAAAATATAGCACATCACAATCATCAATAAGTTATAATATATCCTCCGCATACCTCAAATGTTACAAATTACATCAAATTACAACAATATATTAAATTATAATTGTACAATTCAAGCCAAATGCTAACAATCAATTAACCTAAATAAATCACTTGATAACAAAAAAATTAATCTAAGTCATATGATAAAAAAAATTAACCTAACTAAATTATATATAATATTTGGTTCAACTAACTAATTAATTTATAATTAACATCCACCATACATCTAACATAAATTCTTTATTCATTAAATACAAATATTTCAACCATTAATTAATCTAATTATACCATATATAACCGTTTAATTTAACTAACTAATAAGCTTAATTAATTTATAATTGAGCTATATGAAGCATACACATATAGCATAAGATTAGTTTAATTAATTTATATGTTTAGTTTTAATTCTTAACATAACAAAATGAACCAGATCTTGGTAGCCC